>JAAGKR010003617.1:0-13125 GCA_011419295.1 Clarias macrocephalus
AGAATTACACGACAACAGAAATTAACAGAAACTAACTAGCTAACTAAGAACCCTAATTAGCTGACTAGCTGAGACAGGACAGAATTACATGACAACAGAAATTAACAGAAACTAGCTAGCTAACTAAGAACCCTAATTAGCTGACTAGCTGAGACAGGACAGAATTACACAACAACAGAAATTAACAGAAACTAGCTAGCTAACTAAGAACCCTAATTAGCTGACTAGCTGAGACAGGACAGAATTACACGACAACAGAAATTAACAGAAACTAACTAGCTAACTAAGAACCCTAATTAGCTGACTAGCTGAGACAGGACAGAATTACATGACAACAGAAATTAACAGAAACTAGCTAGCTAACTAAGAACCCTAATTAGCTGACTAGCTGAGACAGGACAGAATTACACGACAACAGAAATTAACAGAAACTAACTAGCTAACTAAGAACCCTAATTAGCTGACTAGCTGAGACAGGACAGAATTACATGACAACAGAAATTAACAGAAACTAGCTAGCTAACTAAGAACCCTAATTAGCTGACTAGCTGAGACAGGACAGAATTACACGACAACAGAAATTAACAGAAACTAACTAGCTAACTAAGAACCCTAATTAGCTGACTAGCTGAGACAGGACAGAATTACATGACAACAGAAATTAACAGAAGCTAACTAGCTAACTAAGAACCCTAATTAGCTGACTAGCTGAGACAGGACAGAATTACACGACAACAGAAATTAACAGAAACTAGCTAGCTAACTAAGAACCCTAATTAGCTGACTAGCTGAGACAGGACAGAATTACACGACAACAGAAATTAACAGAAACTAGCTAGCTAACTAAGAACCCTAATTAGCTGACTAGCTGAGACAGGACAGAATTACATGACAACAGACATTAACAACATAAATTAACCAAAAAACTAACTAGCTAATGTGCTAACTAGCACTGCCCACATTTGGTTGATGGAATTGAGCTCCAGAGATCAGTTTGAATGTGTTCTCAGGAAAATTTCACAGTATTCCTGAAAATTTTAAATAGCAAAATGGAATATCGATGAAGCACGCTTTATCATTAAAAACACTGGTTTACATCACAGAGAGAGAGCTAAAACACCTATTTTGATTTCATGCCGACTTTAACGCCATATGAGTAGTTCTCTAAACTGGTGCTTTTAGATTCTGCATCAGTAGAAGCTTTGTAGATAATTTAAGCTTACGTTGTAAAATCCCAAAAAGCATTCTGAAAAAAAAAAACACACCACTACCGTTGGCCGCTTTAACAAAAGCTTGCATTATTCAGCATCTACAGTGACTCCAAACAAACACTGTTGAACCCTGGGTTGTGAAATGAACTCAGATGGATATTAAACAGACACAAACATTTTGGCATCTGGTCAAAGCTTCCTAGCGGTCCGCTCCGTAATGAGAATGCTGAAAGACGCGGCTAAACCAAACGAATGTCAAGTTATCGCTTGCAAAAATGCACGCGCTAACTTTGTTACACCACATGCACTTTGTTTAAAAATAATTAGCTTTTAGTTTGATTCGTTTGAAGTCTTTTAATCCAGTTTTTAAAGGGTTAATCAGTTCACGGACTTGAACTCATTTGAATGGGCCGATTCTCTTTTTCTAAACACCTCAAACAAACAGGAAACCTGCTTTATATGTGTCTAATATATTTATATATGTGTCTATATGTACCAATAGGTGATAGGGTTATTTCTGTCTTTCAAGATAACATTTATTCACTGAAGTAGCAAGCAACAATCAAGAATTATTAAGTCAATAGAGCTTGATTTGCACCCTACTACCAAAGGTATGCAGACCCGCGACCATTATATGCTGGTGTGATTTTAGCTCGTTGGAGCTCCACCTTTCTGGGAAGGCTTTCCACTAGATTTTTGAGCTGTGTGCTCATTCAGGCACAAGAATATTAGTCAGGTCCGACATTGATGTTGGGCAAGGAGGCCCAGTACGCATTCCCAAAGGTGTTTAGTTAGATTGAATTGAAGGTTCTTGTATTTTTACAAACCATACTTGGCAACCGTGTCTTCATGGAGCTTGCTTTGTACATTGCTATGCTAGAACAGGTTTGAGCCTCTTAGTTACGGCGAAGGGAGATTGTAAGACTGTAGGACATTCCATTAAAAACAAAAAAAAAAAATTTCTTTCTAACCATATATGGGCGTGATGGTCAAATGACCACATAGTGCAGCAACCAAAGCATTATCAATCGTATATACTGTAAATATGCATGATCAGCTAGATAGAACTGAAATGTCAAATGAAAGTGAATAAACTTTTTTTTTTTCTCTGTCCACTGCTTTTATGTATCGCCTTGGCAGAACAGATGCTCGCATTGTATGCATGTTTTATCATACAGCCTCAGGCTTGCGATTTCATTGAGCTGAAACCACTGAACAAAACATGATCTGTGCTCTCAAGTGTGTGAACTTCCTTTTGCCTTCAAAACGTGCTAGGAGAAAGAGTATGTGTCTGTCTAACCACCGCTTCGTACCCCCAACCCCGCCCCCCTGCATCACACTGCGAGACCACCCAGCACTGCGGAAAACCACAGCTTTCGCATTTTCAGTGCTCTCACCCTTTATGGACAAATAGACACTGAAGGAAATTCCAACCAGTCCTGCACAAGAGCATGAACCAGATTGGTTTTAATCACTGCTATAATTCATCCCTTGACCCAAGATTGATAAATTACACAGCATTTACTTTAATAAAAGATTTACATCCCTATAAGTGTAAATAGTATGAATAGAAAAATGGAACAGCAACGGTGCTCCAGATATTTCTATGAAGAATAAAATGCTTTTTAGAATTATTTTAACATATGTTTTCAAAGTGGGCAGCACAGTGGTGTGGTGGATAGCACTGTCGCCTTGCACCTCCAGGGTCCAGTTTCGAATCCTGGCCAGGTTATAATATAGGTGTGCACGTTCTTCCCGTGCTTGGTGGGTTTCCTCCAGGTGCTCCGGTGTTCAGATTAGGCTCCGATTTGGCGTTCCCAAATTGCCCGTAGTGTGTGAATTAATGTGTGTATGTATGTGTGTGTGTCCCGCAATGGGCCTCGTGCCCTAAGCTCTAAGGCCTCATGCCCTAAGTCTCCTGGGATAGACTCCAGGCCCCCCACGACCCTGTATATAGGATATAGAGGTATAGACAACGAGAGAGAGAGAGAGAGAGAGATGGTTTCAAAGCCATACCTAAAGCTGGCTAAAAATACAGTCAGTCATATTGGTTGGCTGATCTAATGATATTCAGCCTTGTCAGTGATGAGCACGATCTTGCAATTTCAAAAGTGCAAATTTGGTATAACATTGGTGAAACATTTGCATTGAAGGACATTACTGGAAATGCATGGATATGCTTCAAGTGATTGTGAAACATACAAGACTATATCCATGGGGCGGATAAGAAAATGTACGAGTGCTACTTGTGTAATGCGAAAAGCCCGCAGAAGGAAATTCTTGTTAATAATTATTACAATACTTTGCAAATGAGCCCCTTGGCCAACTCGTAAATGGCTTATTAAATGGAATGATGATCCAGAACAATCTCAGATGCAATAAATGAATGTTCCTTTGTGTTTGGATGAATCATGGCACTGACGTGGTCCAACAAATGGAAATAATTTAGTGAAAATCAGGCGCACCATGTCACATCAATGGTTCAATATACTTCAAGGCTTACTGTAATCGCAATATATCAGTATGACCACATTATGATAGTGTTTTCATATCACGCATCCATTATCTACTTCCTCGCATCTGTGCACACGTTGTTAAAAATAACAACACCTTATACCCCTGCACGTTAGCAGAAGTCGATTTGCTTAAATGGCTATGTTTACTCCAGGGGCAAAAACGTAAGTTGTGCCCCGAAACCGAACACAAAGCACAGGAAGTCAGTTTGGCCAGTCAGAGTTGGCAGGCAACATCGGGCGCAGGCATCTTCCCTAAGAGTACACATTCTCCATCAGGTTGTGAGAAAAGGCTCAAAGCTCGGACCGTTTCATGAGAACACAATGAGGCCATTGTTCAGGAAAACAGCCAGTAAAAAGTAACAGAAATGCATTTCACAATGAATAAATTGTTTGCTTTTTTGTGTACGGCCCTGATGAGGCAGCGCACGTTAGGGAGTTTCAAATAAAAATATGTGTTTGATTATCAGCCTAATTAAGTACGTCATCTAAAAGCAGTTGGGAATCTGGACGCAGTTTGGCGTTGCCGTTGGTTTGAGAGAACGGAGCTTTATGAATGCAGGCGAAGTGACATTATACATTTAGTTCAAAAAGAACTGGATTATTCCACACACTAATTTAAGAACAGGTAGTTTATATTATATAGGTGTAATTCAAAAAGAAACTTACGAGGATACCTCTCAGAAGGTGGTCATTCTTTATTTTATGGTATTTTTCACGTTTCAAACAAACAACTATCCTCGCCCTTTTTCCTGTAGAGTCAGAATGCAATTTCTGTAATTTCTCATATTCCCACATGCGAAGTATTCAAAATGCGACTGGACAACCAGCAACAAAACTAAGTTATTTTAAATATGTGAGAACAACTCTGAGGATATTTTGACTCCCCACTGAAGCATCATTACTACAACCCCTTTCAGTCTATTCCTTTCCATTAATTTGACAGCAGACGAGTGTTGAGGCATTTAATCTGAATGAGCAACCTGTTCACTTTTCATGTCATGACAGCAATCCTTTCCAGATTTTCTCCCTAATGTAGTCGTAACCAATTCCCACCCGCACTCCCACATCAAGGCAATCAGTGAGGGCGAAGGATAGCGCATATTTCCTCCGAGCCATGTGAAGCCACCAAACACATCTTTTCGAACTGCAAGCCCACACATAACACATGTGTAACACGTAACACGCCGCGATTTGCTCCTTCCACTTGTGTGAGCTCAAAGACACCCGTGGTTGGCTGTAGAGCCGGATTGATGTGAAAACGCTAAGTGCCTCCCATCAGCTCTGTCTAGGCCCCCGGGTGTGGGAGGCTACAGCATCACCTCTGCATTCGAACCTGCGAAATCTAGGTGATAGGCTGAGAGGTTTCCTGCTGTGCCACTCAGTTACATGACAGCAATCGTATTGGGTCAGGCCTAGTAACATTTATATACCAGTTAGTGGTGTGTAAATGTTATAGGCCTGACCTAGTAACATTTATACACTAGTAAACTGGTGAAGAGGACAATGAGCACCCAAGGTCCACTCATGCACTCGTGCACAAGGGGCCCATCAGGCAAAGAGTCCAAGGCCGCTGACCCGGCCTCCTAATTCCCCAGATCTCTATCCACTTGAGCATCTATGGGATGCACCAGACAAAAGCACCTGGTCCATGGAGTTGCCACCCCGCAACCCACAGCACCCAAAGTATTCCCTCCCTATCAATGTTCTGGTTCCAGACACTACGATACAGACCCAGAAGCCCTGCAGAGCCAAACCCCAAGGGGGAGTGGAACAAGGGGGACCCTCGACCCAGGTGGTTAATGTTTTTAATGTTATGGCTGATTAGTGTGTATAACCTTTATCCAGCCATATGTGTCAACACAGGCAGTCATATTAACAGACAGATGCACACAAGATTGTGAAGCATTGATGTAGTAAGATTGTTTCGTAAAGCCAGGCTACTAATCACAACAGTCTATGACGTGAAAAGTCTGTGAGTCATTTTGCCAGATTTGGACAGTTTTTTCACCAAACTGGACTATTCTTTTTTTTCAGCTTGGCTGAGAAAATATGTCTTGGTTGGCTATTACAATTTTGGCTAAATTTATTTATTTATTTATTTATTGCAGCAACTTTTACAGGTAGTGAATACACATATCCTCTCTCAAAGTTTGGAGTATGGCGAATATTGCACAGTTACATGGATCCTGATATCAAGGTCATAAGTTTGTCTGAGTGAAGTTGTGATGGACATTTGAGTGATGAACCCATGAATGACAGAAAAGTTTGAAAAGACAAAAAAAAAAACTGTCAGATATCTGGCGCACAAAAAGCCACATCCATTTTTTTCTGGCTGTAGATAACTATAACACATGCCCTTTAAAAATAACCTAAATCAGACAAAAACAACAGGAAAAAAAGCAACATCTTTTAGCTCTAGAGCCATCCTGTTTAGTCGTGAAAAAAGACATTTTTGAAAAATACAACTTTTGGCATAATTGCATTAGATGAACCTTTTCATGAACCCAGTACAAAGAATTTTTGTCACTTCTGTTATTTCACACTACAGCCATGTTTTCTACAGTGCAGTGGAAGTCGTCTGTGAATGGTATACTTCGTGGTCAGAGTAGTCATTTCCTCAAGAGGTTCTGCTTTTCTTTGTTGAAGTGCACATTGTAACGCTGAGGACATTGGAATCACCCTTTTTGGAGAAGGGTTAGAAATGCTTATATCTGGAGCATGGCGACCCAGTGGCTTAGTGGTTAGCTCCGTCGCTGCAACGGGGTCTGTGTGCATGGAGTTTGCATGTTCTCTCTGTGCTTGGTGGGTTTCTTCCAGGTACTCCAGTTTCCTCCCACAGTTCAAAGACATGCAGAGTAGGTTAACTGGCATCCCCAAATTGCCTGTAGTGTGTAAATGCCCATGTAAATGTTGACCGGAGGTCCTACCACGATGGGAAGAAATACAATGGGAAGAAACACAATGGGAAGAAACACAATGCTCACCATTGGCTTCCCTCATCCCTAATTCAACTACAGAGGTTCCTAGTTGGATGGATGGACATCCGGAGTATACAAGACTCACATGAGTAATTTGTTATATAGGGATGTAGAGGTAAAGGCTGAATGACTAATAGCATATCACAATATATAATGACGACATAACATGAAATTGTAGATTGTAAAAAAAAAACAGTAAGATAAAAGCTGTACTTAATTGTACTTGTTTGTAACTTATATAACAAAATATTGTTTAACATTAAAAAATATATATAATTTTAATAATAAAAAAAAATTATTTGGTGCAAAATTTTACTTGAATGTGATCCACCCCATTTCACTTAAACTTGTAAATTCAGAATTTCCAACCTCTGACTATGAAAAACTAACAAAACTGTCAGTCTACTTAGAATTACAACTTCTACAAAGTTTCTCAACCCAGTGCTCAGAAAGTGACACCAACATGCTGAGAGCATCAACAGTTAACCAGCACTTCTTAACTGTGACTAAGTTACGCTGTCCATAAGTATTGCTTTAGAGTTATGAATGTACAGAATAAATAGTGCGTTAAGTCTATAACACCAACGTGAAATTTTGAGGAAGGAAGTACACTGTATGTATATATATTGCATTATTGATGGCCTGACTGCGAATAAAAGTAGCAGATGAATTCTGAGGTCTGGACGGCTATGCACAATGCTTAGATTCAGACTAATGCTGCAAAACTGGTAGAACGCCTCTTCATACTGCAGGTGGATAATGGCCCAAAACATACAGTGAAAGCTACCTAAGAGAGAAACAAATGAGATGGGAGTTTTCATTGACCGTGTCAGTCACCTGATCTCAACCCAGTAGAGCGTACAGTATTTTTCCTTACTGAAGACAAGAATGAAGGCCTTAAGACCCCACAAACTAGCAGCCGCTGAAGGCACCTACTGTATGGTAAAACTCAGCATATGTTTATATGTCTATGTCCATGGGTTCCAGAATGAAATGTATGAAAACGTCTGTAATTCCCAAATGGTTAACGGTACACTTTTGTCAAAGCCATTAAAGCTGAAATTCTTGAGTTTGCCCACAATTTGAGTGTTTCATTTCAAATTCAGTGTGGTGGTATCCAGAGGCCAAATGCCAAATAACTTATCTCTGTTCCAAAATTCATGGAACTGTAATTTTTATTTATTTTTTTCCTGGCAAAAATTCCTGCCAACTTTTACTACACTACATTTCTCCTGAGAGCTTCATTACTCGTTACTACAAAATAAAATCAGATGAAGTTTGTTAGACTGCCAAAAAGCAGATTTGGCCAATCAGTTGTCCTTGATTGAAAGTCAATATATGAATTTGATGCCTGACTTTTGCCAACCGCCAACTACCCTGACTACAATGAATGAATTCGGTGAACTCCGTGGTGGCGACAAAGGTAATGTTTTCCATATTTGCAAGGAATGTTTGAAAGATGTGCCTCTTGTGCCTACTGAAAATCACTGAAATACTGGAATTCAAAAACTCCCTGAGCAACCTGAAAAGGCACATTGAGGCAAGATAACCAAAATTCATTTAGCGGAGCCACATCAGTTATATTTAGGTAGTTAGTTAGCTAACTGTCATAAGCCAGGCTAATGTGTGCAAGCTAGCATCTCTGTTTAGCCTACATGCACATTTTTAACTACACCACATTATGCCTTACTCTAAAGAAGTCATAATAAAAATGGTCACTTCTCACTTTTTTTTTTTTTTACTTTACTCATTACAGTTAGCTGGCTAGCTTGTTTCTAATAAAAGGCAAATATTTTGGCATCTGTGTATTTCCCCAACCTTTTTAGCTCAAGGTCAAAAATAACTAAATCACTGAAAGCTGAATGCAACATAACGCAGAGCTGCCAACTTTGCAGAAAAGCTTGGAGTGAGATTCTTAAAATACAGGCATTGGATCTGCACGTACATACACATGACGCCCCTATTGCACACACCTATTCATTATGTCTAACACTAACCACACACTGTACCCTGCATGGCTCAGGTTCTGTATATTTTAGCGTTGCAGTGTTAAAGTGAAACAACAGACGCAGGCGACCGTATTTATTTCAGCTGGTACAACTGACATTTGAAATATTCACCCACACAAAAAAAAATCGGGCGAAATCACCTACATGCTCTCCGGCAGCTCCATGTAGGGCAGCAGAGGCGCAGCACAGAACTCTGGGTTCTGTACGTAAGTGCTTTTATTGGGCCCCTTCCTTTCTTGATCCATATTTCTCACTTTTCATTACAGATATTACAAAGGCCCTCCCGTCATTGGGGCCCTGGGTAGTTAGTCCACGCCCCAAAATCCTCCTCCACTCTATGACACCCCTGAGGGCAGTAATATTATTTACACACAGGACAGAGAAAGTTACAATATTTGCATTGAGGTTAATCATACACAAAACACTGTACCACTATTTATATTCACTCAGGGGTGGACACACCTGATTAAGAGAGAATACAACAAGTGCAGCAGGCATGCAGGGGCCGTGGAACAAAAAGAATGTATGATGGCGGTGAGGAAACTTGGGCCGAAACAAGTGAAACAGAGGAAATTCGAGAAATTATAGGAAAGTTATTGGAAAAGTCCACCACGTGGATCAGGTAACTGGTTCTGATCTGATCTAGAGAGAGATTTAAAGATTCAAAGGATGCTTTACTGGCATTAGACAGGCATTATATGTCACAAAATAAATGATTTATGATATATAATTAATTATAATTAACTGTGCAGTCCGGGTTCGATTCCCGTCTTGCTTGGTGGGTTTCCTCCGGGTACTCCGGTTTCCTCCTACAGTCCAAAGACAGGTAGGTTAGGCTAACTGGCGTTCCCAAATTGGCTGTAGTGTGTGAATGAGTGTGTGTGTGTGTGTGTGTGTGTGTGTGTGTGTGTGTGTGTGTGTGCCCTGCGATGGATTGGCATAGATGATGAGTGAGTGATTTTGGACTCAAAAATAAAGTGACATTAGTGGTGAAAAAAGAAGGAAACCAAAAAGAAAAGGTAATAATAATAATAATAATAATAATAATAATAATAATGAATGGAGAAATACTGATACAAAAGAAGGGGAAAAGAAAAGAAAACAATGTAGACTTCAAAATAAAAGCCGTTTATAGCTGATTTCGTCAGAAATGCGCCAGAGCTCAGTGACTTTGATCCCGTCTCCCACGGACAATCACAGTGAAAATGAAAGCATGAGAAATTGGAAGCGAGGCGTGAGAGCGTGTGAAGATGAGTGATTGTGGGGGTCTCATGCTCAATGGCTGAGAGCTGGCAGCTTTGATAACGCTCAAGGCAGTGCTATAAAAGCATTTCTAATATTTATGATACCCCAGAATGATTTATTGTATCATTATTAGTCATCATGATAGTAATACTAAATTGCCACCTCTGCCCAGGATTATGTAGAGGTACATCTTGGAATAGGTGTAAAAATTCAGATATACAGCTCTAACCTCCCTACAGGATGAGTTCCAACTACCAGAATTCCAAACTACTGTATCTTATCAAGCAGTTCCGTTCGGCTGAATAACCACTGATTCTACACTGATAACTCCGCAATACTGAGTTCCTGAGAATTCCGAGCTTCCAGGATGTGATGTGCAACATGACGCTTCAGTACAGGTTTATGCTTTTTTTTTTTTTTAAATACCTCTTTCTTAGCTAAACATAGTGGGAAACTGTAGGATACAGTGTTTTAAGTCGGACCTGAAACAACAACAACAACAAAAAAAAGAATTTCAACAGCAGGAAACTGTCAAACCCTAAACCAGCCCGATATCCGCATGTTCACTGTTTTTCAAAATCAGTGAAGTGCTTTGCCTTTTTTTTTTTTTTTCGATTTCTTTTTTATTTTTGCATACTCAGTGCTTGCTCAGTGAGAATGTCAGCCATTCACTTTCCACTGCTACATGATGACCTCTTACTCAGCAATATACAACAACTGTGGGAGAAATGTCCGACACAGCAGTAACCCTCTGCTCTTGAGTAATAGCACTGTATCATACTCATACCGTACACTCCTAGAGCATTTATTGTTTGAAAACAGTTCGGGAATAAGATCACCATCATTCCTTAAAAATAGCCTCAAAAAAGCATAGAAATGTGTATATTGAATCTAAAATTCAGTTACATGGCATGCTGTTTTCTGTCCGTTTCATTAACTTCACAAGAGGGGAAAAAATGACAGGCTGTATGGGTAGTGGTTTAGAGCAGTTATAGTGCAAGTGACCAAAGGAACTAACACGTTTCAGACACAATCTATGACTTATAAAAAGAACGAGTACAAAATGTAATCATTGGCTAAGTGAAATGGTGCAGAATGAGTCAAACACTGTTAACTGAGAATGTGCTGTTTCTCCACTCCAACTCTCCATCACGGATTCCTTTTTTTCCTTGCAAAATTACATTTGAGAAATGAAGTCTTCACCATATTGCTATTGTAGAAATAGGAAGTGTTGAAGTTGTTGACGTTTTGATCAGACACCAAAGTGATAGACAAAGAAAACAGGCAAGATATTACCCCACACCCAATGTTTCCGGCACTAACTAAGAAACCGTGCAGCGATAACAAGAAGCATCTTTGGAAATGCTTTCGTCGTGACCTAAAAAATAAAAACAGAAACCCCACACACACATATGGATTGCAGACTCGCATACCTCTGATGTTATGACACCGAACAAGCATTAGTCGTAAGTAAGACCTAAATCACTTACTGAGCTAACGCACCCCTTTCCTGAGAACCGCTCAAAATGTCTTTCCAAATCTTCTAGTGAAATGTACAGCAGGATCGGTAATAATACATCCAGTAAAGGGTTTCATTTCGTGCCAACTGAGGATTCTTGAATCTAGGATCTAGAATGGCGTGCCAGACGACTGAGATTGAAGCAAGCTGCAAAAAAAAAAAAAAAAAAAACTATTTACTACAAACGCTTTAGAGAGTCATCATCATGTCTAATAAAAATGAGATTTCATATTTTACAGCCAGAAGCATTAGCTTTAGCAAATTACACATAGCATAAGTATAATTAGGGGGATTTTTGGCTAAGGAATAAAGCTTGCTCTTGTCTGTATACTTCGTTTATTGCTTATGGGACAGATAACCACTCGCTGGCGTTTGCCCGGGAAATATAAGTGTGTATATGTCCAGTCTGTGTGAGCCTTTTATCATGTGGCTTTTCTTATTTCTCAGATGGACAGGTACATGCAACCAGTATTATCTTTATTACACACAAACAACTGTTAGCTCTAGGAGTGATCAGGGTAGCAGTCCTGGCTTGAACAAGAGACAATAAGTGATATATATATAACTATAATTATATATAATACACACATTATGCAACATTTTATCCCGACCGAATGGTCTGATTGGACGAGAAGCATTCCATGAGTGCTGATATACAGCATAACAGCACTGGTGTTTTAGTAATTGTTAATTACACTGACTGTCGGTTGCCAGCGTAGGTAGGTACGGTCTAGAGTACTGCAAAGATCGACATTCTAAAGAAGTCACTGAAGCACCTTTAGCAAGAACTTTATGTCATCTTTAACAACACTTTGTCTCCTTGATAAGTTCTTCAAGGTTGTTCAGAATTACCTGAATCCCAAATCCCACTCTATCCCCTGATCAAAGGAACTACTTGAGATGTGGAACAAATGATTACACATGTTACCTACTGTAGCATCCATTTAAATCGATTTGGAATTCAACTCCAAGACTGGAGTGGAAACTCAAGTGGCCTGCACAGAACCCTGACCTGAGCTCCACTGAATACTTTTGTGATTAACTGGAGCACAGACTTCACACAATGGCTCCTGGCCAGTCCTCGATACCTGCCCTCGGTAATGCTCGGGAATCTCTAACATCCTCTCAGAAGAGAGGATGTTATTATAACAGCAAACAAGGACTAAATCTGGAATAAGATGGGCAAAAAGCACATAGAGGTGTGAAGGGTGGGTATCCTGGTTGAGATCTTGTACACTATTTCAGCACAACTGCGTAGTTAAACTGCATTTCGTTCCGGAACTCTGGCGTCGAGAACATTTTTAGTTTTTAGGAGCTAACCCCAAAACAATCTGGGATATTTGGCATATGATGTTTTCCTTTATGTTGCCATAATAACCGTTTTGTGTCGGTCATAGAGATGGATAGTAGTAGAGTATGCAGTAATGGTATAGTATAGTGTTTAAGCAGATTGGTGGAATGCTTGAACTAAAAATAATAAAAAATAAATAAATAACAAACCCCTCATTATTGGTTGATATTAATGGTTTTAGTGTTGAAAAAAAAATTAGGATTGCATGCTAGCTTTAAATTTCATATCTGCCTTAGTGCATGTTCAGAAATGAATGCACTCTGTAAATATAATATCATACAATAATTACAAAAAAC
>JAAGKR010003617.1:13145-40063 GCA_011419295.1 Clarias macrocephalus
AAGTAGGATAGAATAAGAGAAATGTTCATTCTAAAAAATTCTGATAAATGTAAAAAGTTACAATAAAAATATAATTAAAATAAGAATATATATATATATATATATATATATATATATATATATATATATATATATATAAAACTATAATTATATATAATACACACATTATGCAACATTTTATCCCGACCGAATGGTCTGATTGGACGAGAAGCATTCCATGAGTGCTGATATACAGCATAACAGCACTGGTGTTTTAGTAATTGTTAATTACACTGACTGTCGGTTGCCAGCGTGGGTAGGTACGGTCTAGAGTACTGCAAAGATCGACATTCTAAAGAAGTCACTGAAGCACCTTTAGCAAGAACTTTATGTCATCTTTAACAACACTTTGTCTCCTTGATAAGTTCTTCAAGGTTGTTCAGAATTACCTGAATCCCAAATCCCACTCTATCCCCTGATCAAAGGAACTACTTGAGATGTGGAACAAATGATTACACATGTTACCTACTGTAGCATCCATTTAAATCGATTTGGAATTCAACTCCAAGACTGGAGTGGAAACTCAAGTGGCCTGCACAGAACCCTGACCTGAGCTCCACTGAATACTTTTGTGATTAACTGGAGCACAGACTTCACACAATGGCTCCTGGCCAGTCCTCGATACCTGCCCTCGGTAATGCTCGGGAATCTCCCGCAGACGCACTCCAAAAATCTAGTGGAAAGCTTTCTCAGAAGAGAGGATGTTATTATAACAGCAAACAAGGACTAAATCTGGAATAAGATGGGCAAAAAGCACATAGAGGTGTGAAGGGTGGGTATCCTGGTTGAGATCTTGTACACTATTTCAGCACAACTGCGTAGTTAAACTGCATTTCGTTCCGGAACTCTGGCGTCGAGAACATTTTTAGTTTTTAGGAGCTAACCCCAAAACAATCTGGGATATTTGGCATATGATGTTTTCCTTTATGTTGCCATAATAACCGTTTTGTGTCGGTCATAGAGATGGATAGTAGTAGAGTATGCAGTAATGGTATAGTATAGTGTTTAAGCAGATTGGTGAAATGCTTGAACTAAAAATAATAAAAATAAATAAATAACAAACCCCTCATTATTGGTTGATATTAATGGTTTTAGTGTTGAAAAAAAAATTTGGATTGCATGCTAGCTTTAAATTTCATATCTGCCTTAGTGCATGTTCAGAAATGAATGCACTCTGTAAATATAATATCATACAATAATTACAAAAAACAAACATATAGAATGCATTATGTCATATTCACCTATTGCAGGAAAAGGAGTTTTATTTATTTATTTTTTCACAGGATGTGGCTTTCAGTCTTAACCCCAGGCAATATATTACAGGAATTCTAGATACAAGGTCACTCACTTTAAGCAGTAGTATTGCAGATAATATTGTTTGGACTTATCAGCCATTTATCACTACAAAGCTCCCACGCATTCCAGATCCAGTGCAGAAAAAAAAAAATATATATATATCCCAAATTTAACTATAAATGTCACAATAAACTGGTTTATTTATACTCAGCTACCATGCACAGAGACCACACAACAACACGCTAGAACAAGCCATTTACTGCGGCAGGTTGCAGCAGCATGGCCTGGTCCGTAGGGACTCATTCTATTGAGGGAGCACCATTCCTTTAATTGAAGGGCACTAAACACATTTCAGAGTTTAATTTTTCCAGTCAGCACAGGACAGGAAGGGCAGGATAGCTGCACCCTAACTAACCTGGGAGGTGGCAAAGAAATGTGTGTGTGTGTGTGTCTGTCTATGTGTGTTTCTTTTCCTGCCTAGCTAATCCCAGACCACTTTCTCATCATATTAAGCCTTGGGCAATAAAAATGACATTGTTATTCAAGCACACAATGAATACAATAAGTGTTTTATTATTGCTATTATTACTATTATTATTGTACTTTCACAATATGGTACATGCGCCTGTAACTAAGCACTTTGTTGCTGATTAATGCAACCTATGTGCTGCAATGGCTGGGCCTATACCTTAAGCAATATTTAGGTTGCTTACTTACAAGGGAGGCAATGTTTATAGAAGTCTCCATGCAATTCTGGTAAATTGCAAACACACACACTGAAATCACTATGTTCCTGGTAAGCAAAAAAAACCTGAAATCACTATGTACCCATAAAGATCTATTCATTAGCCGTAACTAAATTAAAACGTCAGTCCTTCACTTATGTCCCCACCTACTTGTAAAGCTAAGTAAAAGGGTTTGGGTTTAAGAGTCTCTAAGGAAACTAGGCTGCTCTTTTTTTTTTCTTTTTTTTTTTCTTTTTACATAATAAGAACCGTGATAAAACTGAGCTGGTGCCTCTGGGTTTAATTGAAAGAGCATCTGTGATGAAATAGATCAAAAGATGATGAGATAGGATGCACTTCCTGTAAAGCTGAAGGAGAGCTTGATGTAATTATAGTTAGTATTGTGACCAGATGATTAAAAAAAAAACCCATAAGCTGTTATTAAAAAAGAAATTCTGGATAAATACTCACAGAGAGACTAAAAATATATAGGGGCTTGGTCATGTTGCAGAACAGGTGCCACCCTTACACTCTCAGAAATAAATGTACCAAATTGTACTTCTCTTTGTTTCTGGGGTTTTGCTATCAGAGGATGATCTTATGTACTATTAGTTTGTAGACCTGTCTTTTACTTGGGAAGGTTCATATGGTAAACCTTCTATTATCTTTTTGATTAATGCTTTGGAGCTACACCAGTGTTCCGTAAAGTCTAATCATCTACCTTGAATGCACATTATATTCCTATTTCCAGGGAATTCCAGGGAAAAGATAATACAGCAAATACCAAAGATAGCCCAGAAACCTAGACAGGAAAAGTACTTTACTTCTGAATGTATAACAAAACAAAACGTCACAGACCCAATTCAGGCCTCAAAATTCACCTCAGCGGCCTAAGTACCACATATATATCACGTATTTTTATCTTTGTCTATAAATCTAGCACTATAATACAGTATATAATGTCACTATGTGACAAATCTTTCACAAATAATATATATAGTACACACAGAAACACTCTCTGCCTCTCTCTCATGTGTACTGTATATATATACAAGAGAGAGAGAGAGAGAGAGAGAGAGAGAGTATACACACTTCAGGAAAAGAAAAATTTATATGTTTATTATATTTATATAATATTAACAAGATTATCAAATTATATTCATAATATCACATATTTAAGTGATACCATTGCCTAATATTAAATGAAAACCTGGACACAACATTGAAAATATATTTCCTGAATGATCTCCTTTAGCGACATTTTATTTTTAAATAATCTATTTTAAATAAGCCTATCTCCTTTATTATTGATATCTTAATGTAATCCTAATGTAAATATGTTTACCCCCCCCCCAAAAAAAAAACAGAACAGGTTCTAGTGCATCACATGACACTGTTGTTAGGGGGTGTGGCCACAGGAAGGCAGTCGTCGCCAGGCAACAGTGTAGTATTTGAACCAGCCAGATCAAAAGTGTCCATCTGTCGGAGTGACCTTGACATTGGACATAATAATAATAATAATAATAATAATAATAATAATAATAATGTCCTCAACAAACTCCTATTCAGTTAGAGGGATTTTAGAGTGATAATTGGATGAATGGCAACAGTTCGGAGATCAGTTCTAGAAAGGCAGGACTGGAATTCGAAGATGCGCAACAGTTCTAGAATCAGGGGTTATTCCAGTTCTAGGATTCCTTTAATCCAGCTCGCCCAATAAAAAAAAGGGAATTTGAAACACCTGCTGGTTAAATGTGCATTAGATTACTAGATTGAGCATAATAAAATCAACCTAAAAACTAATTAAATAAAAATAAAACAGTACAGAAGCAGGCTTTGGGTGTATGCATGAGTCGGATAGACAGGACTCTGGAGAGGGATGTGGCGGCAGTGTGAGGAGTGCAGCCCTCCACCCAGATGTGTGCTACATTACTCGATCTAAGGCGGGTACACTGGGCTCGATCCAAAACCAGCACTCTACTATCACGCTCAGTGAATCTGCCCTGCCTTACACACTTAGCAATTAGGTTTTAAAACTGGAATAAGGATGCAAAATCCGGCCGGTTCCAAGTTTAGTCCTGTAGCCTAATACGGAAAGAGGTTTTTTTTTTTTTTTTTTTTTGTGAAATGAAAATGTCACTGGGTGTAAACAGGACGTGCGTCTCATAGACACCAGTGGGGAAAGTTGTGATGCTGGTCTTCCCCGCAGGAGAGCCGGAGTGACGCGCAGCTGCGCTAACCGCGTCCCGACACATCAGACTTTTATGTATTTATTCATGTGTTCTATTGATTTGCACAAGATTAAAGAACCTGTATCTGGAGTTCATGCAACTTTGAAGTGATCTCGACATTGTTTCAAAGTCTAATAAAACTTTTTGCATCTCTCTCCTTCTTTCTGTGTGTGTGTGTGTGTGTGTGTGTGTGTGTGTGTGTGTGCCACGCGTTATCACCACCAGCACAGCCAGAGGTTGGACTGGACTGTGCTCCAGGACCCTCCACTCCTATTTTATTTTACACACTCTATAAAGGCAAAAAAAAAAAAAAAAGTTTCCTGGAACATGTTTTATGTGTCGTTGATGTTATTTTTTTTTGTTCATTCAGCTTGTAAAAGTGCTTCCAGGAACCTAGCTGCAAAGATTCCCGAAATGATTATTAAATGAGCCCTATAAGGTTTTCGAGCGCTACGCATAGTTTACGTGCAATATATATAAGAGACCATATAGTCTATATGTATAAGAGGCTGATTAATGCAATCAATCAACAGGCATCACACCGACTGATTGTTGTTTACAACAAAAATAAACACACAATAAAATAAATAAATAAATAAATCTAGAGTGCGTTACTTACAGATGGAACACTTCCAAAATTCCAAAACGCTCCGTTTGATTGTAGCTCCACAAGTGTGTCCCGGGAAGATCAGCTGAGGTGGTCCGTTTCTTTAACAGAAATTAAAGAAGAAAAAAGAAAGAAAAGAAGAGGCGGGAAAAAAAAGAAGTATCAAGGACTGAAAGAATAAAGTCCACAGTGGTGTTGTATATTCATTTTACATCCAGGGGAATAACGCGCAGGGAGACGCGACTGGAATAGTGATCCACCTTTCCGTTAGATTCACGCAGCAGGAGGAGGGAAAAAAAAAAAGAAGTGCTGCAGTCCGGAGAGCGCCGAGTCTGCCCCGTGACGTCACGCGAGACACACACACACACACACACACACACACACTTTCTGCGTGGAAAATTGAAAACAGATTGTCATTTCAGCCTCAGAGTTGAAAAAAGTTCATGAAGAGCTGTCTAACCTAACTGTGTGAAATAAGAAACAAGTTTTCAACTATTTATTTATTTATTTATTTATTTAATACCACAATTATATAATTTGTCAGAGTGAAAGCCACTATGAAATTCATTCACTTATTTTTTTTTTCCATCCTTCTTATCCTGTTAAAGGTCACATTGGGTCTCATGGAACTCAGAGCTCAAGCCAGACGAGATCCTGGACAGGGTGCCAGCTCTAATCTCATGGCACAGGCAAAACACTTACGCACCCCATCGTACACTTCACGCAATTTGGAAACAATTTGATGGGGACCTACAAAGCATGGGAGAACATGAAACCTCTGAACATGAGATTTGAACCCCCAACCCTAGAGGTGTGAGACAACAGGGCTCACCTACAGTATACGTGCCTGTGGGTGGTAATCTGCACGTGTGATTCTGTGCTAATTGAGAGAAGAAAAAAAAAGAAGCCAAACCTGTAAAAAAAAGGTTTAACCTTAAATCTAACTTTAAACCAAACAAAAAGGAATACTATTCATGCCTCTGAATTGCTTTTCTGGACTTTCCCTTTCATCACGGATGCCACAAATTAAGAATTTAAATTGCTTCCTGTTGCACTATTTCAGTCCCGAGTTAAGAATGATCAGACAGACCTGCACAAAAATAACACATTCTGACCAAACTGCTTGAAGTCAAGTAAAGCATTGGTACCATAGATTCATTCATTTTTCCATACCACTTATTTGGTGTACTTGGTATGTGA
The DNA here is from genome assembly GCA_011419295.1 of Clarias macrocephalus. NCBI lineage: Eukaryota > Metazoa > Chordata > Actinopteri > Siluriformes > Clariidae > Clarias > Clarias macrocephalus. Next base: position 19,244 of record JAAGKR010003617.1, read on the forward strand.
GCGGGCCTGGAAGCTTAACTCAGGGGCAAGCGCACAGACTAACACACCTAATCATACTGTAAACCTACAGGAAATTTGGAAACCCCAAGCATGAGGGAGAACATACAAACTCCACGTACACAGATTTGAACCCAAACCCTGGCAGATAACCCCTGAGCCATTTAAAAGAAAATATATGATTGATATGTTTCATGAGTCAAGTCTGTTAAGGTAGGAATTTTCTGGACACCTTCATCAATATGACAGGCTCGAGAAGAAAGTTCATGACAGGCGAGATATTATTAAACCACAGAAAATGACAAGGATGGCATTATTGTGTTAATGAAGTATTGGTACTGCTTGAGCAGAGTTTAGCATTCTTCTTGTGGCCACATAGGATTCCATGGGGTTCTCCAGTTTCCATCCATCTCCCATAAACTTACTGGTAGGTCCTGCCTCATGTACAGAATGAGGAAACATATGATTTCATAATTTTAATTGTGGTATTGGTTGTTGGCACAAAACTACTGATCTACTTTGGATTGGATTTTCACACACAAAAGTTTACAGAAAGTTTACAAAAAAGTGGACCGAAACAATAACACCCAGAGAGTGTCAGTTCTGGGAGTGGAACCTTGTTGTTTTTCCTGAAAACCCCTGATGAACAGATTGGGACGGCTGGCAACATCAGGACATACCAGAAACCACGTCAGTGGGGCAGATAGTGTGAACGGCTATGAAAGATGTCAGGATGATTCTAATAGGTAGGTGATAAGTGGTGTCTTTCAGCTCCCTCTATCTCCCTGTTCAGAGAGCCAATTCAATCCGTACTATCCAAAAGAGTGGACTTAGTATCACCGTTAGATACAGGTTAGCAGCTGAGTCATGACTGGAGACATCTGTGTTTATGAAATATTTTTTGTTACATCATTTTGTTCTTCGCTGTACTCCATTAATCATTTTACTCCATTTATATATTTTTGGTCTGTGGGTATACCAATGATTTTTTTTTCTCTTTGGCAATACAATGTTTGCTGAAACCCTTGCTGAGCTTTTGTGACAGCTTTTGTGACAAATTTGTACATCAGCTGCATTTCCAGAATAAACATCATGTGTTTTTACTTTCAGACTGTACATCATCTGTACATAAGCTGTTTCCTGAATGCAAATAATCTCCATTTCCTGAATGCACCTCAACTCTGTTTCCTTGTGCATACAATACCCATGACACTGACTTTCATTTGACGTGTGTGCACCTCTTATAGCATAACATCAGATGGAGGTGGTTAAGACAAAATGTCTCATGCAAAAAAAGAAAAAGGTAAGAAATCTGCACCGGCATGCTTATCTTTAATGTAAAACACACGGCTTAACTTCATCATCTGTTCATTTGATGAACGTCAAACTTGTGTATATACAGATTAGTAGTCTGAGTTGAGGATTGTTTAAGGATTTTGCAGAAGCTGGTCTCTTGATTGTCCTTTCACTGATTTTATTAAAAGACAGACATCAGTCTTCAGGGGCATTTGATATTACGTCTCATTTTTAATAAAATGGGGTGAAAGAGGCTAATGAGACTAAAGAGGCTTATGTTAAGCCTTTATATACATTTGGCCAGTGTAAGTAAGCAATTTCCACGCTGTGATGGACTGGCATTGGGTTCAGGGTGTATTCCTGCCCCATTCCCAGTTTTCCCATATAGATTCCGGCTCTTTTGTTCTGTAAAACTTTAAATGCATCAGATACTAGTTTCAGTCTGATGAGCATCTGTTCTTTTATCACTGTTTAACGGGACTATTAAATTGTCTACGCAATATTCAGGAAAATGCATTCATCAAAGATTTGATTGACCCACACACTCTTTCAAAATGTGTCCTACATTATATGACACTGATGCAGAGGTACTGGTTCATTCTAGAAGCTCTAAAACAAATGCCAAAATAACACCACATTATTAATGTCCAGAGGTGGAAAGAGTACTAAAATGTTGTACTCAAGTAAAAGTACTGTTACTCCAGGGAACTTTTACTGAAATACAAGTAAAGTTACCATTATAAAAATCTACTCAGGTAAAAGTAAAAAGTAGCTCATAAAAAATTTACTCAGAGTAAAAGTTACAGAGTTACTTTTTTTTTTTTTTGACAGTGGGGGTGATGAGGCATTCTAGAGTAGTTAAAATTAAAAAAAAAGATGAGCAGATATAAATCTCAAACTAGTTGTTTTTATCTGAAGGAACACCTTCGCATAATAAAGATGTTGTCTTTCTTGTGCTTGAAAATCAAAGTGGTCACTTAAATATCGCGTTACGTCCCAGTCTATGGTTGGGCCGTACAGCAAAAGAATGGTTCAGGGTTCAATTTTAAACTGTATGGAAATGGTGGTATATGGCAGAAAGAACCAGATCCAGTCATTAACTGATGAAATAATGAGGTTTGTAAGATCAGATTCAGGGTGGACCCAGGCCAAAATAATAAACAAAATGGTATTTATATTTAGTAGCTAGATTACCTAGATTCCCAAAATAAATGGCGAGTGGTGAGTGCACAAATGTACAGTGAAATTATCTACAAATATATACAAAGACCAACCAAACCAAAGGGGCAAAGCAATATTCAAAGCAAAGTCAATGGGAGGCAAAAAGTCAAAACCAGAATACACAACCAAATCTCACTCACTCATCATCTATACCACTTAATCCTGTATTCAGGGTCACGGGAGCCTGGAGCCTATCCCAGGAGACTTAGGGCACATGGCAGGGTACATCCTGGACAGGGTGCCAATCCATCGCAGGGCACAGACATACACACTGACTACGGACAATATGGGAACGCCAATTAGCCTAACCTACATGTCTTTGGGAGGAAACCCACCAAGCACGGGGAGAACATGCAAACTCCATGCACACAGAGACGGGAATCGAGCCTGGCCAGGGATCGAACACGGACCCTGGCGGTGCAAGGTAACATCTCTTTCCTCTTTCCCGTGTCTCTCTCCGGTTTATATATGGTCGCGCTGGTTGATGACGTCACTCTCAGGGCGGAAGCGACCGTGTTGAAGGTCAGGTAGATGCCGACGTGGGGAGTCAGAAAACCTGACGCGGCGCGCGACCATGGCATGATACACACATGCGAGCGCAACAAAGCATTTATACAAAGTATAATATTTTTTTGTATTATTTTTGCATTTTCATTCACATGTTTTACTAAGTAGCAAATATGATTTAAAATGTAGCGAATTACAAAACTTCAAAACAAAACATATTTAAGTAAAAGTAAAATTACAGATAAAAAAAAATACTTTAAAAAGCAGAAGTACACAAAAAACAATTCAATTACCGAGTATAATGCTGGTAAATAATGCGAGTAGATGTAATTCGTTTCTTTGCACCTCTGTTAACGTCCCCTACATAGGAACATTCGAGTTACATGCATGTTCAATGTTGGAAGTTTAGATTACATGTCTGGGATACATTGTCATCTGCATGCAGCGTGCATCCCAGGACGTCCGGAAAGAAGAAGCTAGGTGAAGAAGCTAAGATGCGCCAAGTAGTTTTAATGGAGACAAAAATTAAAATAATTAGCGAGTTTGGAGCGAGGCGAAAAGATGGCAGATATTGCTCATTCTTTTAGCATGAATAATTTAACCGTCGGCACGATTCTGAAGAACAAGGACAATATCATGAAAGATGTTATTTTATATTGTTAGTTTTATACATTGTATAGCAATTGTGTGAGTATACTAGTACCTAGACAATGTTTGTTGAACTTACAAACAAATTGGACTTATGAACGAGTTCTCGGAATGGAACTGATTTGTATGTTGGGGACTAAATACAGTCATCCACAGTTGATTCAGTTGATTGACAGTTATTCTAACCAAGAAAATATAGCTGCAATGTCCAAAGTGCTCCAAAACAACAACAACAAATATATATATATTTTTAGTTGTTTAAAATATTTAAAAACAGCTTAAGAGCTGCTGAGTTGAACCAAGAGCTCACAGCACATTTTTTTAATCACTCGACACTAAGCTTTACATGACCCAACCTACTTCTTGCACACAGTATTACTTCTGGTTTGCCTCTCGGAGCAAGCAGAGATATTTCTACGCAAGCTTTGGGAGCGCTGGATAGAAGCCAGGGGGGATTGAGTAAGGTTTGATGGCTACAGTATTGCTAGAACACCCTGGCCTCCGAGCTAGAGTTAAGAGGAGGAGGATAGATTGAGAGGAAGCAGAGAGGTGGAGAGACTGGGAGTGAAGGGTTAAACAAGCACAGATGGAGGTGAAGTGTGTGTTGGCCCAGTATGGCAACAGTATTAGAGAAAAAGCACATATCTTCCAGACATGTTGCATAGTCTTCATCGGATGAAAGAGGCCGTACAATAAACATAATTTCACATAAAGACCGATCTTTTTTTATTACCGTTATCATTTGTGATGATTTACGATTAAAAACCTTTTACAGTATAATGAAAATGTTTTAATTTAACTAGCAATGAAAATACAGACACATTGAAGTGGAATGCTAATCGATTCAGGTCCCTGGTTGCACTGCATGAGAAACATAGCAACAACAAAAAAAAAAAAGACAATTAAGGGAAAGTACAAAATACAGCTTTGTGTAGACCATTTCCCACTAAGCCTAAGTAAGTCCCACGTCGAGGGAGGCATAACAAGCTCATTAGACATAGGAGGCAGTAGGATGATGTTAGCACTTTGTGGTCAGGACACAATGACCCATATACAGAAATTTAATATCTTTATGTCCCATTAGTGGTTTATTCAAAGGCTGTGCTAAAGAAGTGTTTGTACTGTAATTTGGAAGTGTGCATTAGCAAATTAGATCTTGGAACTAGATGAGAAAAGTCTAACCTAGCTGGCCAGGGCAATCTAATAAAAATCACAAACATCCAGAAATCATGTTGGCTCTATGCCATCAAAAGAAATGTTTTTTAAAAAGCAGCTCTTCTTCATTGTAAGTACCAATGTGCATTTCTGCTTGCCCAGGTTGAACCTGAACGGTACTTCACAATGATATGGAATGTGACCTGTCACTGAAACCAAGGTGGCCTGAATGACCCTTTTATTTTCTTTCCTAAATGGAACTTTTAGGAGATGAGCTCCTGGTAAGACAGGACTTCCACTGAGCCACTTGGCCCCTCACTGAGACCCTTGCTCCAACAGATGTTTGTTGTTGAGGCTGTGAGGTCAGTAATCACATTTTCCACATTTTCGATGCCTCACCAGTGGTATGGCCTGGAGGTCAAGGGGATCGGGAGTCGCCTTTGAAGCCCTAAGGATCACCATCATTCCAGGCCACTCTCAATCAAAGGAATTTCAGAGTTAATGTCTTCCATATAGGAGAATGTATTCCGGAATGCCACAATATCACCTGACAGAAAACGGTGTCTCCAAAGACTTATCCAAATATCCAAATTCTTTGGATGAACAAGCCCATATATTAAATAAGTGCTGTGCAGCCATCCATTGATCTCTTTAAGTGAAATATTCATTGTTTGTACACTTACTGATCACCTGTCTTGATCTACCATTTGTTTGACACATCCAGTAAATATTTCAGGTGGATCATTTCTTTCTTGTACAGCTCCTGATGATCCATCTAATGCTACCATTTGTCTGAGCCAACCAGTCCTGAAGCTTTGAATATTTTCTCTGTTCTACTGCGTATGGAAAGACACTCAGTCTGCTGTCAACAGCTTGCCAAATACTTCAGGTCTACCAGATAGTGAAAGTGGAAAGTACTGCTTTCCTGTTCACATATACATTCTGAATGGTTACACAAACCTACATTGGTTAGAACGAACATTGCTAAAAGTAGGCAAGACAACAACTTGACAAAAGATAACTGTTGGGCTAAGATAATATAGTAAAATCATGCCATATGATTTATTGCTATATTATGGTTTATGCCATATTAGCCAGTTTTGTTTAGTTTATTTGTGGGACAGTTTGTGGGAGGATAAGACGTGAAACCCAGGAATGGAAAATCGCTGATCAAAACTTTCAGTTCAGTATGCTGGTTAACACTCCATCAGTACAAATGGAAAGCCATTATTTGAAAAAAAAAAGGGCCCATTATGTAGAGATGAGTGCAGCTTGACATAAGGAAGCCATTACTTTACCATTTTGTCTCAACCCCCCTGTGTCCCATACCTCTCTCTCAGTCACCCTGGAGCATGGCACTGGGCATAACAACAGCAGATTCTAAATATTGGTGTATTTACAACTCTCTTTTATTGGTTTTCACATAAATGACAGACATTCTTCAACTAAGAAATGATAACTAAATGGGGTCTGTGTAGATCTGTGTACAATTAATTTAGAAAGCCTTTGTAAATTTTGCCTAAATGTATCTTGATTTTTAGATTTACTTTGTTTTGTCTATTACCCCAGTTATATAGTGCAACTTATTATTGCTTGTGTTTAAACAAGTTTATTGCTATGAGAGACCAAAGGGCTGAACATACTGAACCATGTTTACAGCAACATCCATCCATCTAGGAACCTCTGTAGTAGGGACCATAGAGGACAATGTTGACCACTGGATTTATTGCCATTTTTATTATTGTTGTAGGACGTCCGTTTCAACATTGACATTGCGCAATCACATACTATGGCCAATTTGGGAATGTCAATTAGCCTAATCTGCATGTCTTTGGGCGACACGGTGGTGTAGTGGTTAGCACTGTCATCTTGCACTGCCAGGGTCCCTGTTCGATCCCCGGCCAGGCTCGATTCCCGTCTCTGTGTGCATGGAGTTTGCATGTTCTCCCCGTGCTTGGTGGGTTCCCTCCGGGTACTCCGGTTTCCTCGCACAGACCAAAGACATACAGATTAGGCTAATTGGCGTTCCCAAATTGTCCATAGTGTGTGAATGAGGGAGTGTATGTGTATGGATTGGCACCCTGTGCAGGGTGTACCCTGCCATGTGCCCTAGGTCTCCTGGGATACAGGATTAAGTGGTATAGATGATGAGTGAGAGTGAGTGAGTTCATGTCTTTGGACAGTGGGAGGAAACTGGAGTACCCGGAGAAAACCCACCAAACACGGAGAGAACATGCAAACTCCATGCACACAGACCCAGAGGCAACAGTACTAACCACTAAACCACTGTGCAGATATAAGACTATTAGCTATTCAGTCGACTATTCAGAATTTAAAGGTAAGATTAGTTCCAGAAGATGACATAATTTGCTCTGCTCGAAAACAAGGCCACATTTTTAGGTGACCAGGCAGTGCTCAAGAAAACAATATCTGTTCGCATACCCATAAACTGACACCATTTTTTTTTTTCTGCAATGATAATGCAACCCTGCTCCTCCTTAATGGCACAAAATTAAGAGCCTGCACAGAAGACCAACCCTTCCCCCAATGACCAGATATTGGTCAAGCAGATGTAGACAGATGATATCAGAAAGACCCTGTTCACAGTTGGCCCATTTGCTGTTCTTGACAACATACTTGGCAGTCCCAAAAATATGTCTTTGTGTCACATGGTCATCTGTGCATATTTTGTGACAACCACCATCCTCCCACCCAATTGAAAAATTCAACTGTGTCTCCTCAACTTCCCTTACACAGATCACCATGAACTGCATTTAGAGATCTTTGCAGGTCACACATCAGCCCACCAGGACAAAACAGGACATTTCAGAAGGAGTTTTAGTATCATCCTGCAGAAGCTGCTAGGGAAATTTAATCTTTGTTGGGTATTAACACCTCCCTCTGCAACTGCAGGCATCCTGAAGTCCCTGAACTTGACCTCATAAATAAGCGGGTTGACAACAGCATCTGGCAACATAGCACTAATACCCTGGATGGCCATCAAATATTCTAATGACAAAATGGTGGTGAGACACACCAGCACCATAATCACTATACTGTATAGTACATTGAGTAGGTAGGTGACCCAACCATCTGCTACCTTATATGGAATTCAAGAGGCTTTCATTTTGGTGATAGCCGAACGCTTTATAGTCCTTAGTGTTCACTTTGCAGAAGAACTGCTGGACCCTCAAGCTTACTTTCCCAGCACAGAAAGGTCATCTGTTTCTCAAGTTCATGTAGAAACTGAGAAGCATTCTCACCATTCTCACCACATTGTCCACTGAAAGCCTGTAGAGCATCCTGAGCAGCTGTTATGGGAATTGCAACGTCTCCGGCACCAAGCCCATGCAACTGGCTAAGCTAATCATCAGGGGTTTTCTTTAACATTTTCCACATGCAGAAATCATAAGAGTCATGAGGTTTCTCACCAATCATCTGGCACAAGGTAGCAGAGCACCTGGATTATTACTACCAGACTTATGTAATAACTTCCACCTCCAGAAGTGCAGACACCTTAACTCTCTGTTGTCACCACTCAATGCTGATCTGAATTAAAACTAAATGAACTAATGAAACTAATGAAATGTGTGGGAAACATCAGCGTGAGATAATAATACTATTTCACATGTGAAGCCTGCTATACAAGGACACTCTCATACAGCAATCCATGCACATGATGGAGAATGCTAACAGCAAGACATGGAAGCATGACCACTGGCATGCAAGCCTACGCAATCAGAATGTAGTTAATTGCATTCTTCAAGACATCAGGGACCCAGTGACATAAAAACACAGCTGGAATCCCATCTTTCAGGCATGCGAAGTATTGTACATGCATATGTGTACCATAAACATCCTGAGATTTGACATTTAGTCTTTGTTTCACACACAGACACAGTCTTGCCCTCTCTGGTGAAGGAAATGTCAGGAAAGCAATCAATGTCTTCACCAGGCTTTCTTGAGAATGAAACAGTAGTCTATATGGCCATCACATAATGGTGATAGGTGCAAGGGTTTAACCTTTAGACACATGTCCTGCAGATGGTGCAGCAACAACCATCTTCTATTGTAGAGTTCAGAAAAGTGATATGTGGAAAATTTGGGTTGGAGATCGGGGAGGTCTCATAAAAAGCCTAAATGCTTTCCTCATGGGCATCAAGTCATACAGCGTAAATGTTTCTGATGGGACTGAGGCTAACCAAAACAGTGGTTCAGTACATGCTCCCTTTCGATTTTTGGTTGTTTCTGTCACTCATGAATCTCATTTCCAACCCGAAGCGATCGGTTACTCCGTGGTATCTCACCCAGAATCAAATGTCTGTGGTCAGCCTTGTGAGCTCACAGACCCTCACCACTTGTAAACAGTCATGTCAGGCATTGACTCTGTTCTGTTTTATTAAAGTCTATTAAGGTAATGGTATATGCTTTCATACACTAATTTTAGGTTGTACTATACAGTAATTTCCTACACATAATGGTTTCCTGCTGCATGTCGGCTGAAGACCGAAAGTGCAACGGCAGACTGCATTTAAACTTAACAGGCCTCCGATGCTTTAGTTAGATCAACAGATATTCACTTCATACAGTAGATAGAAAGGGGAGACATCCATCTTTTGTCTGTACTGCTCATTCTGAGTTGACCAGAGAGATCAGGGCACAGGGCACAGAACACTCTGGATGAGATGCCATGAATTTGGAGACACCAGTCATCCTACATTGCATGTCTTTGGGCTGTTGAAGGAAACTAGAGTGGCGTTAGTCTTTCAGCTGCTCCCGTCCAGAGGTCACTACAGCGGACCATCCGATCCACACAACAACTTGGCACAGGTTTTACTCCCTTCATGATGCGACCCTCTCATTTTATCCGAGCTTGCGACCAGCACTGTATCCATTGGCTGGGGTTTGGGCTTTGGGGATGAGGAAACCAGATTACCTGGTGAAAATGCGGAGGCAAAATTCAAACCCTCAATCGTAAAAGGTGTGAAGTGACAGTGCTAACTACTGAGCCCATCAGGGGGGGGGGAGACAATTTGTATTAATGGGAGGTTTGGTGGAATAGTGTAAACTCTGATTCTGCTACAGTAACAAGTTAAACACATGATAAACACGTTTGTCACAAGCCTAATCATCACATCTCTACACTGACATACTCTATAATGCTGTAAAGCATGTTCTTATGTATTCAGTGAGTACGGTCTGTTTTTATATAGTAACTCTAAAATGAGCTTAGATAAGTACAGTACTCAGGCGATCTTGTCTTCCTCAGATAAGATTCTAACCACTTTCACTTCCCCCATTTGCTTTATTTGATAGTCATCCTGCACATATCTATGCCTCTCCTGCTGTTCTAAAACAGTGATTTGGACCTTTATAGAAACGATTCTAGCATGCATTTATTCACGGTGCAGTAAAAACTTCCACAGCTGGAACACTTCTCTCATTTTTTTTTTAAATATAAGAACACATTTGCATTCATACAGGCCTTCTTATACACCCACAGATTTCTACCTTGTGTGCCTTGCCTTGCTACGCTGCCAGCTGACACTTTACTCCACTACATGCCATCTCAAGAATTTCCTCGAGCTCAACTTCTTAAGCGCTGACCTAATTCAATAGTTGCATGTGAAAGCATTAGTCACCACAAAAACAACACATGTAGTGAGCCGCCACTCTGGCCAGGCTAGAAGAGAACAATAGGGGTTCATATATCTCAGCTGGATAAAGAGTTGTTTGTTTAGTGACTCTTTGGAGAAAGGGAGATGGAAGGATACAACCAACCACCCATTGAGATTCGATGCTGACTAAGTTGGCGGCAGTCTCCTCTCAGCTATAAAACTGTTGGACGCACGTGTGAAAAGAGCTGTGGGACGCACGCATGAAGGGCGGAGGGCTTGGAGCGAGGGGACCAATGAGGTTCACTGGGGCTTGCTTCCAGCAACTTTTGCAATCCGTATGCGAATCTCCAAGACATTTACACCAGTTTCTCTTCACTGCTGCTTTGCTTGGATTTGAATATCATATGAATTCATAGAGTCCGATATATATAGGCGGCACGGTGGTGTATATATATATATATATATATATATATATATATATATATATAGTGGTTAGCACTGTCGCCTTGCACCGCCAGGGTCCGGGTTCGATTCCCGTCTCTGTGTGCATGGAGTTTGCATGTTCTCCCCGTGCTTGGTGGGTTTCCAAAGACATGTCCAGTCCAAAGACATGTAGGTTAGGCTAATAGGCTTCAGGCCCCCGTGACCCTGAATACAGGATTAAGCGGTATAGATAATGAGTGATGATATGAAGATATATATATATATATATATATAAAGCAATTTCTACGTAAAGGGGAAATTTCTACATATCTGCAAGTAGAGATGTGTATTTGGAGGTCTGTGGGGCTGCAGGGTTATAAGATAGAAGTCATACTGGACTCAAAATTTGGGGTCATTATCAGTGGAACGTCATCTCCTCCACATTCCTGTGTGTTCCCAGACAAATAGCTGGCATTCTCTGGCTTGCTTAGAGGAAAGCTTAAATGCATCCGAGGTATCCTCTGTTAACCTCTGTTACCCTCCTATCCCGGGCGCCCCGCTGTGACGTAAATCTAAGACCTTCCCGTTGGTGGCCCTCTCCCTCATCCTGAAAGTGACATGTCAAATATATGATTTAACCAGAGAACGTCCTTCTTTAACCTCATCGTTGAAGGATACAAGTAATCTTTGTATTACTATCTGTCCTTTTTGAGAGTCTTTCTGTCTCTCTCGATCTCAGTCCTGTACTTGCTTGTTTTCTCTGCCCCTGCTTTGCCCTACTTTAGGTCACCCCCCCTCCAAAACCAGTTTATTTGATTTATTGTGGAGTCGCAAAGAGACTCGGGTTACAGCTTTGAAGTCACGGCTGACTGTGGGACCCTTGGCTTACACCCGCACCACCGACGTAAGCCAGGGCAGAGAAAGAAGAACAGCCTTGTTATCCTGCTAAGACTTAGAGTTTGCGCTCAGGTTTTTCACTCGTTTCATAAATGGAGAACTTGGCAGGCTGGGATTTTGTAAAACACGGTCCGTTCCTGTCATGTGGACTTCGCAGGGGTTGGATCAAATGCTAGGGTGAAAAAGTTACATTTGGAACCTTCACTTTGGCTGCAGATAAATGGGGATTTAAGGCGAGCATGTTTAGGTGAAGAAAAGCCTCCTCGGACCGGCTAAAGTTCCAAGAATCATTTGTGCACGTCTGATATTTTATGTTGCAAAAATCGCGTCCAAGTGTGCACAATCTGCTGCACATGCTAGCTATCAGTCATGCTTACATCATCAGCCTTTGCTGAAAATGCTCGTGAAAATGACATGAGAATATAGAACAGATTCATTCCCCAGATTCGCTCGTTCACATGCATGTTTACATTTCATCCCATTATACTGGTGACCAAGTCTAACCATTTAGGTAAATTAGTGGGGGATTCACAGCCCTGTCATGTCTCATGATAACGCTAAGTGTCAGGAAGCCTTTTTATAATGTCTATTTTGACACCAGGGGGTGCGGGTTTGACATCAAAGCCTTCCACTTCACACCACGGGTCTAAAAAGATACTGGTGAGTAATGTAGACCACTGAAAGTCTCATCTCACATTAAAAGTTTTACATGTGATGAAAACAAGCAAGCATTGCATTTATCTGACCCCGCACACAATGCATCATTTTACTGGTGGAAAAAACATCCCTTAAAACTAATTTAATATGCACGCCAGCACGTCTGCTTCCTCCAAAAGCAATACACAGGTATTAAGCTATCTTTCTGAATTCATTCAGTGTCTTGTGTGTTTTGGATCACGCCAGCTAAAAATAAATATCAAAAATATGTTCCGCATTGAAAATAAGAAAGTAAGTTAGAAAATAAGGAGGAAAGGAAATCACTTTTTTAGAAGCCCTCCTTCTCTGTTGAAGACAAAAACGCTGATAAAAATGATGGTTGCAGTCAAACCACATCTCTGTCATCTCTAGGCTAATAAATGTAAGAAATGCGTTTCCTACGCCGATTATTTGCCAGAAGCAACATTGTGCTCCAACGTCCACATGGATTTCGAGGTAATATGTTTTTGCAAACAACTTTTCAGAATATTTGATTCCTTTGTAGCTTCATCACATACAAAATTTAAGCCCTGGGAGTCTCTGGGAGCCGAAATAAGGATAAACTGCATGGGAGGTTCAAGATTTTCCTTTAGGGAAAGTGTGCCATCACTTCTGATGGCAAAGCAAGGCACAGTGCTACTGTAATCCTTAAGCACCTCTGACCAAGACTGAATTTCTGAATGTGCTATAGATGGAAACCCACCGACACTGAACACAGCATGATAGCTTGGTAATTACACCAGTGACTAAGCTTGGAGACGAGAGCACAAAGCGTTGTGGCCTCCACATTTCTTTGTTTATGTGGAAGGTTCCAACTAACTATGAGATGGCTAGGAAGCATAACAAAGCATGTTTTTTGGTCAGCCAACACAAATATATAAATTCAATTTATGACTGGTAACAAAGTGTTTTTTTCTCAATATTTTGATTGATATTCTGTCTCCAAAAATATAAACCTATGATAAAAATATGATCGTCATTTACATTTCTTTGTAAGTGGGCAAACTTACAAAATGATTTACTCCATCCTCTAATGTATCTGTTCTTTTTGATATAAATTTGTTGCATGTATTCATAGCTGGGGCATGACTTTAAGGTTATGGTGTGGTGTCGGACATTTCCACATCCTTTGGGTGCTGTGGGTTGTGTGGAGTTTGGAGGCTGGGTCAGTGGCCTTGGGACGTTTGTGATGCATTTGGTGTTCTGATACCCGTCAAGGCCACACAGTGTTGACGTTTTTTGGTAAATTGTGCTGCATTGGCAATTATGTGGAATGTGACTATACAGGCTGGCCTTTGGTTGCATTCTCTCAATCAGCCTCAAGGGGTAGTCACCTGGAATAGTTTTCCACCAAAGTTGAAGGAGTTCCCAGAGGTGTTGAGTACTTGTTTGCTGCTTCTTTTCCATTCCCTTTCTAGTCCAACTCATCCCAAACCATCTCAACTGGATATAGATTGGGTAATTGTGGAGGCGCGGTCATCTGACGCAGCACTCCATCACTCTTCTTCTTGGACAAATAGCTCTTACATAACTTAGAAGTGTGTTTGGGGTCATTGTCCTGTTGGAAAAACAATGATTGTCTGACTTGGTGCAAAGCAGATGGGATGTTACCAGCAAAGCACCTCCGCATCATCATACATTCATGCTTCACAGTGGGAACCAGACTTTTAGGAACATTCGTTCACCCTCTAACAGACGTGGCAGTTAAAACCAAATATTTAAAATTTGGACTCATCAAACTCAATGGTTTCTTTGTGGCAATTTGACCATGACGGCCTGACTCATACAGTCTCCTCTGAACAGTTGATGGTGACGTATGTCTACCACTTGAACTCTGAGAAGCATTTACTGTATGTGGACTCTAATCTAAGGTGCTGTAAATTGACAGTTTTTGAGGCTGGTAATTCTAATAAACTTATCCTCTGCAGCAGAAGTATCTCTTGGTGTTCCTTTCCCGGGACAGTCCCGACTGGAGACTGGGGATACTTGGGGACACATTCAGAGTTTTTTTTTCTTTCTTTTGGATTGATTGACCTTTATTTCTTAAAGTAATGATGGGCTTTCTTCTCTTCTCTTCTCTATTGAGTGTTTCATGCAATAATATGTATTTGTACTGTGATTGTAGTAGCACTAATAGGGCTAATGATTCGGTACCCACCCTTCCTTTGCACAATACAATTGATGGTTTTACGGCACATTAAGAAGGTAAGAAATGTCACAAATTAACTCTTGACAAGGCACACGTGTAAACCAAACTGCCAAACTGTCATCAAAGCTTAATACGGGTACTTTGGACAATCTAAAACGTCAAACATATTCTGGGTTATTTAACACTTTTTCATTTACTACATAATTCCATATCTATTTATTTTCATAGGTTGTATGTCTTCAGTATTCAGCACGATGTTGAAAATATGTCTCCAAAAGGTGCGTTGAAACTTTTGGCTTGTAGTGTGTGCGTGCGTGTGTGTATTGTGTAAAAGGTGTCATTTAGGGATCCTGAACCAAAAGTCACCAACTCCATAACAGTTTTAATAGTACACAGCTAGCTAGTTCCTTTCCTTTTCTTTTTTTTTTATACCCCATGGTGAAAACTACTAATCTGGTCAAATTGATCTTAGAAAGGCTTTTTAATCTCTCACTTATCACAAGAGATAATGAATTCAATCAATAATGATATATGATAATATTATTCATATTGAATAATCAATTCAATCAATAAGAATAGATATAGACTTCAAGAACAGCCATCCATGCTTGCCCAAGAAGCAGTTTAAGTGGCTATTATATATATTTTTTCTTTTTATTAGTATTTGGGTGGTTAAAATAAATGGACTAGCAACACCAAGCATCCTCTGTTTTTCAGCGATAAAGAAAACATGATTATAAGGTTTCTTGTTTTTGGCATCATTATCTGCTATTAACAAATCAAGCATAATTTGCTTGGATATTATTATGTTTTCAGACCTCTCGTCTATTATTATCACCACTAGTACTCGCGCCATTCTGTTGTTCAGCTTGAGTCATCTTGCTCTTTGGTCTTGCAGAGTGTGTTTGATTTCATTTATGACCTGTTTGACATGTTTCCATCTGCTCTCTTGTTTATTTAGTCCTAATTGCACACTGTGAATCTTTTCTGATCTGTCTACTGATATTTGCTTCATTCATGAGGCAGGAAGCCCTATTTTAATATTTATCTTATAATTCCTTTACTTTCACACTAACTCACACAGTCTAGAGGAGAAAAGGATGAAAATGAAACTGAATGTTATTAAATGCATTCACATGCAGGGTGCGAAATGTATGCGCGTCATCTACGATCGATATAAAAGCAGTTTGTCAATTCTAAAACACAGTGCGTTTTAGAAATGTAAGGTTATTAACAGTTCTTGATTAACTTAGGAGTAGTGATGATGCTGCTTTGTGGTGGAGTGGGTGCTGGAGGAAATGCGACATGTGGGCTTTTACAGCTTCTGTAGCTTAATGGCCTCAAAAGAGCTTGGTTGATGTCTACGCCACATCATAGAATAGTGCATGTGTGTCTGGATGAGTGTGTGTGTGTCTGTGTGCGTCACTGTTTTCTGCCTCTTTGCCTCTCATCCTGCCCAGATCCTAGACATAGATTTCATTTCCAAAGCCCCTTGTGTTTGCGCCCTTTTCCCGTCAAGCAGACAGATCCTCCACCAAGCCCTTGCTAAATCCTTTTGACTTTACTCTCCTCCTCTGAGAGCCGCAGTCATCTGGAGTTTCTCTCTGAGACACGGCAGACAGTTCGGGTCGAAGTGCAACACACAAGAGGCCATGCATAAAATTACAAAACAAGCACCTCGCTCCCCTTTCGCTCATTTGATGTTGATATCACTGATGTAAAACCTGCACGTCTTGTTTTCGTTTCAAGACTTATTCATTAATTTCATGTAAAATCAGTGCTTTTTCGTGTCTGTCGCTACACCACCTTCAAGCCAAAATGTAAGTGACCCTAGAAGCAAACTGTTAACCCAACCCAGCACAGAACGGCGCCAAGGACAACAGATGCAAAGCAGTAAAAAGACGTACTGTAGCTTTGGTGAGGTACACGATGAATACAAATCCAAGCTCAGGATATTATACCATTGTTATCAAATGTATCACAGCCCACGCTTGTATCTTCTCTATGGTGTGGGACGTTGTGTAACAAATCCCAACAAGCATTCTGAGGGAACAAGAACTGTTTTGTGGACTTTACTATCATTCTCTGGAGAGGTTGTGGCCTGTAATAGTCAGCTCCTCAGCATGAAATCAAAACAAGGCGATGTTTCATTTTTACTCAAATAAACCAAGAGCTTATGTAAGAAACACATTACACAGATCAGGGTTAGTCACTGAGTAAATACCGACAGACTTTTTTTTTTTTTCTTTTCATTCGTTTGAATTAGTTGCATATAAACCCTTTAGTTTGAAACTTTTGCATGTGTACTGTACAACATTAATATCCAGGTGTGTAACAAATGAAGATGCTAAAGAACTGTACGTCACTGTGATTCGGTGTGTTGATGATGTGCCTTTTTTGGCTGGCAATGTGATCTTTTTTTACTGTGGAAGAAAAGAATTGTCAGCATAAAACCATATGCTGCTTCAAAGACTGAGTCGCTGACTGAATCATTTCCCTCCTCAGTGTTTTTTTTTTTTTTTGAATTTCTTTTTCAATTCTTTTTATTGCGTTTTCAACCTCTGTCCTAGCAATGCCTAATTAGGAAAGATGAGATTGTCTTCTGGAGCTTAAATCTTTCTCAGCAGAAAGAAAGTCCTCTATGAAGGCAGTCACAGCAAGCTCAGAGTGAAGGCTACATCTGGAAACAACTAGCAGACAAAATTCTCTTCCGTCCTCAGGCTGAGGGGAGCGGGGGATGGGCAACCAGGTAAAGACGAGGAAAGCAGACCTCAGAAAAAAAAAAAGGGAGGGAAAAAGAGAACAAGTGGCCAATACATACAGACAGTTGTTTTTGGATATGGTATTAAGGAAAATCATTAAAGTTTGACTGCACGACCTATTACTCTGCCGGCAATGTGCTTTTAAAGTTACGTATTTATTGGTATATACTTAAAACGAAGGAAGACGTCAGAATGTCTATAGAGAGATGTTGGTTATGTCCATCTGATATGAAGGACTTTTTTTCCAGGCTTCCTGTGGAAAGAGTGAGGTAACGTACTGTAACTTCAGCCTTTCACACGCTCCTTAATGCATCATTTCATCAAGTGGACTACAGATTTGTACTGCTGAAAGAGTACTTGGTCTAGACGCCTCTGGCAATCCAGCTCCCTTTTGCCCTCCCAAAACAAGATAAACACAAAAGACCCCATTCAGGGTGAGTTAATGTGGCTTAATGCCATTAGAAGAATCGCTTGAGTGAAAGGATTGTGTTATTCTGGCATGACGATATGGATGTGTAGATATGTAGACGCTTCCACCGAACAGCTGGTTTATAGAACTGTGTCTCAAATAACATTCCGTCTATGTAAAACTCAGCCATGAGAAATACACACTTTGGCAAATACAAACTTAAACCATTCAGGCAAGGTTTACAGTATGCTGGGACAACGTTGCATATTAATAAGACATTCTGAAGGTAAAATATGTTCAAATTTTATTGATTGGAAAAAGTGATTAATGATGTTTAGACAAGTTAATTTACAAATATTTTCATGTAAAACCTTAATAGCTACTAAGACAGGTCAATGTTATAAGATATACTTTTGTTTATAATAGACTTTTGTGTATAGGGTTATCTTTTTATAGTGTGTCTATAAATCATAAATTGTAAATAAAAGATGACAATGGTGAAATTTGTACACTGAATTTAATTTCTGGAAAAAAAAAAAGAAAAAAAAAAAATCCTATCCCATTAATAGAACAGCACTGTATATATGCATTCTGTTCATCGTAGAAATGACCAATGTACATTGTGTCATATTTTTAATTACTACCAGAAATCACGTCAGCTTAGCGTTTAAAAGTACCACACTAAATTAGAACACATGCTGGCTTTCCCTTAAAGAGACACACCAGGATGCCTTTTCCCAGACAGCCATAAGTATGAATCAGTCTCCAACTCACACACTTTACTGCTGTCTCTAACTGTAATTAAGCATCAAATGTCTGGGCCCAGGAGACAGACGAACTCGTATTCTTACATTGTTGTCTAGCAAACTTTAGTCATTTTTTCAGAGCAAATCTCAAAGAGCACGTTTCCTGAATTCATAAAAAGAATGCTTGTGAAGGAAAAAGCCTGCTGTTAATCCAGCATAGCAGAGGGATGGGGCTTGGCTGAGCTTCTTTCATCTCTAACGGCTTCACCTTGGATTTCTCTTTTAGCTGGAAAGAAAAAAGGCTCTACAGTGTTGCTGAGGAAGGGCCGGACTTCAGAACCACACCCCAGGCCTCAAAAAGCCAAAAATATGCAGGTGCATTGGAAGTCGTAAGGCTATAAATATATCCGTGGACCTGTAGAGAACATTTAGACTTGAATAACCTCTTCACCCTTGATTGAATGGCACTTTGATGCCATGTACGTCACGTGTGGCTAGATGGGTTGGGCGACTTACCATTTCTTTCATGCTATAAGAATGACTCTAGTGTTTCAGCTAGTTTGTTTTGACTACATCTTAAATTATCAACAGATGGCTCAGAAACAGATTTTCCTTCATTTTCTCCATTGAAACACGTTGTCTGAATCATTTCCAAATTCCTTGAAAGGTTAAAGGATGTTTGAAACTAAAAGTGTTAGACAGAAGAAAATATGTGGATTTACTTAGATTATTTGTTCACAAGATATGCGATTGAATAAATTTTGTCAGAGACAGATGCAAGGATGCGAACATTGCTGATTGATGTCCAAACTTTAATAATCCAGGAAATAAAAACAAATAATGGTATCAAAAGCAGTGAACAATTGTAAATAGGTAGAGTTCAGATGATCAGCAAACATCGTACACCAATCAGCCATAACTGATTCAAAACCATTAGCCTAAATCATTAACATTAAAACCACCTAGATTTAAAAGTTCCCCGTGCGCTGCAGATGTAGTTCTGGATACCTCAGGTGCGTCTCCATGTGACTTCTGGGGAGTGTGCTGTTGTGTCTGGCACCAGGACATCTTTAGGTGCTGTGGGTTGTGGGATGGGCTTCTGAGGGCCAGACACATCCTATGCATGCTCGATCAGATTTGGCTTTGGGGAATTTGGAAGCTGGGTCAATAACCTTGAACTATTTTCCTACTGGGCCCCATAAACAGCAGTCTGTGATGGTCTGGGAGTCCTGATACCTTTCTATCATGGCTAGCATTGACTTTTTGGCAGGTTGTGCAGCATTGGCTTTTCTTTGGGATTGGAGAAATAGGCTGATCTTGTTGCCAGTTTACTGGTATATAACCGATATTGAATGTAATTCAATTCACCTGGCAGTGGTTTCAATGTTATGTCTGATTGGTTTATATAAGGACAGAACAGGATCATAGGGCGGGAAACCAGAAAGATGGTCAAAATCACTACGGAAATGCAAGGCTTGGTAATGAACTGAAGATATTACACAAAGCATATAGTTTGCATTAACAGTGCGTCCTTTATTACTGTAGTGTATTGGTGCGATTGAATCCAGGTGTAGTTGACCAGAAATTTGGTGTGTCGGATGACGTTTGCTGGGAGTAGCCTACAAGCGGCCTACAATCAATCACAATGTGCGTGCTGAGATCTAAGAATGGTAGCAAGCCATCGATTCCGGCACATACCCGACGATTTTAAACGTAATGATATTATAAGTAAAGACAAAATGAGGTCAAGCGTCACTTCATTCTCTCCTGACAATAGGAGTTCCCCACAGCTGTGACTGACTTTCCATGAAGCTTCTCTGTTTGGCAAGAAAAAACAGACTCATCCTCCTTGGCTTTCCCCATAAGACAGCACCATTTGTTGTGTGGGGAGAAAGACAATGAGTCCTGAAGCATTACTACTGAATCAGTTTTAAAAGATCAGAAGATGCTGGTTTATTATGGAGATTAAAACCTTAACATTTGAACTGGAAATAAAAGCATAGAGTATAAAAACGTATCTAATAGTGAAGGCCATTGATTTCAGTGAGAACAAGATCAACTGGACATGCATGACATCATGTGTGAAAATGGATTACAAAAGTGAGACCATGTTACAATAGACGTATATCAAGAATCTGTGCAAACTAAGCAAGTTTAAAGCCTCCTACCGCACAAATTATAAGAGATTTTTCTCCTTCTTTTTATTTGACTAATATATATTTAACTATATATTTGAATATATATTCAAATATATAGTCAAATATGAATAGGTGTGCATACACCATAAAACATTATG
>JAAGKR010003617.1:40083-71970 GCA_011419295.1 Clarias macrocephalus
ATATATATATATATATATATATATATATATATATATATATATATATATATATATATATATATATATATATATTCAAATATATAGGCAAATAAGGAATGATATGAGTAATAAGGACTTTGCATGAATAGGTGTGCATACACCATAAAACATTATGTATATATATTTGAATGTAGCAATCAGCTAACATTAGTTATTTTCAATTTAGAATATAATTTCATTATAATTTATACATAGATTTCAACATAATATAACATTAGGTCTTTTCAAATGTTTACGTTTGCATTCTGATCTGGTGTGCTTTAAACCGTATCCATACCTTTCCCTCAGCACATTCTCCTCTTCTCTTTCGGAACAGGTTCATTTTAAGCAAAGTCTTAATCTGACCTTTCTGTTCTCGAGTGTTACTGATGATTTGTGAACTCTCTATATTTACATTCATGAAGGTGTCTCTTGACTGTAGACTTTGACAATGAAATGGCGACCTCCTGCCGAGCGTTCATGACTCGTGAAGGGGTTTTTCTTCAACAAGGACAGATTTTTGTGATCATCCACGTTAACGTTCTTCTGGGGTCTTCTATCACATTTGGTGTTGGTCTCTCTCTCATATGTCTGTTTTTCTTCTTTCTGGCTTGTTGATGAGCTGCATATTAACAATTCCCATGAACAGCTATCAAATGGAAGCTCTAAACTTGGACTCGAGACTAGAGGGGAAAAAAAAAGAAAAGAAAAATCTACATTCCTACTCGGTTAATATAATTCACATTAAACCGCTTCTATTAAAACGTAAACTACAGTATACAATTTAATCTCATTTTGATTGCTTTATTTCTAATCCATTGTGGCATACAGAGACACTCTCACTCTTACCTCACTCATCGTCTATACTGCTTTATCCTTTATACACGGCCCCTGGGGCTAGGAGCCTATCCCAGTAGATCCAGGGTACCAATCCATCACAGAGCACACACATACACACACTTACACACTCATTCGCACACTACGGGCAATTTAGGAACGACAATTAGCCTAATCTGCAGGTCTTTGTACTATGGGAGGAAATCAGTGTATTCAAAGGAAACCCACCAAGCATGTGGAAAAGATGGAAACTCCATGCATACAGAGACGGGAATCGAACCCAGACCCTGGAGGTGCATGGCGACAATCCTAACCACAGTCCTAGCTAATATATTATATTATAAAATATAATAATTGTTTCGCTGTCCAAATACTTACGGACCTGGCTATGGACTATATTTTCATTCTGGCTGTGACACAAGTTACCCACAGCCAAAACAAAGCATTTGCACAAAATTACATTAGGTGGTTCAAAGGCTCGCACACAAATATCATTTGAATAGCAAATTCAATAACAGCAATATGTACTATAATTAAAATTAAAGTGTGTTATTCGTGATTATTAAAGAGAAATTACACCTTAATCCGCTGTGGCTCAACCCTGCTGGAGGCGTGATGCTGCATCAAGGCTACAAGATAATGAGACACGCCATATTATATCATGCAAATAAAACAGTTTTGTAGTGTTCTGAGGGTGAATTGATGGTGATTGGGACCATTAACACCAATAAGTCAGGCCATTTTGATGGTGTTTATCAGTGATCTTTACTGTCATTATATTAACTTTAAATTTTTGAGTACTTATCACATTAACATTTATAGACGATGTAATAAATATTACAAACATTTATCAGTGGGCTGATTCTTTTATGACAATATAAACACCTACGCCAAGAACAACACATGGCTCGTGGCATTCACAGACTTTCTCTTCACATGATCCATATGTTCCCTCAGGTGGATGCTCAAATTAACAGGGCTGATCTGGGCTGACTGTTTGCTCATCCAAATCATTATTATTATTATTATTATTATTATTATTATTATTATTATTATTATTATTATTATTATTATTATTATTATTTCATATTATTATTAATATTTAGATTTAAATAATCTCTCCATCCTGAAACCGTTACGAATTACATTTCCAGTTGTCACAAGTCTTCATCTGTGATTCACACCAACATCGAAAACGCCTCCCTCCCACATTGCATTACCACATTGCATACACTGTGCCCTGCCCTCATACACACTTGTGACTTGCCCACTAAACTGCATTTTTTAAATCTACAAACAGAGCAGGGTCTAACAAAAACAAAGGGTGTAAATGCAATGCAGTCGAACATAAAAAAAATAAATAATAATAATAATAATTCAAAACACACCCCAGCTGCTCATGTAATAAAGATGTTTGGTAAACCATTCATATCAGGCATTGCATTGGGAATACCAAGGAAATCTTAATAACGTATGGAGATGTGGAACTTGTTGGTTATGTTAAGAGAAATTGGGTGAAATGGGCATTTAATATACTTCCAATAAGTTGCAGAGACTCGACAAGAGTGTAGAGCCACATGTAGCGTTAGAACGCATACCGGTCTCCCAGGGTGAAAGCACTCAAAGCATGTTAATCCTTTAACTGAGAGTACACACAAGTGTTTCTGTTGACTTCAAAGCATCCACACCATTTGCTCTGCAATGCATCCAAGAAAAATGCTTGTGTTCATATTCTTCAAAATGAGTTCCCATAAATGAATCTATAAGAATTTACTAGCCTGACTGCAGCACTAACACATGGTACGATCACAAAAATCCATGCGGGAATACAAGCTTTCCAACACATTCCAGGTCCACGGAATGACATCGATGGGACTTCTAAATGACAACAATTTATTCGAATAAATAACATACAAGCACAATGTGAGACTGTTCTGTTCATGTGCGTTAGTCTACAGAGCAGGAAGTGCACACTGGGGTCACTTGGGAACGATGGGCTACAAGCCTACCCACATCTGTTAAAATAAGAAAGACCTCTGAGTTTGACAGGAAGTCCGAAAAAAAAAAAAATCACAAAGCGAGCTGTGTGTACACTGGCCTGATAGGTGCTTTTTAGGAAAAAAGAAGGATAATATTGAATGGGCAATGGACATCACTGCTCAGCTTCTTTCGGTCATTGCAGAGGGTCATAAAATAACTGCCGTGAAATATCTAATAGCTTGGAGTTATGCTGGAGAAACAGATGGTTGTTTTCGTTCTGGGTTCGACACAAATTCCCAACGGCCAAAGCAAACTAATTTCAGAAAATTACATTAGGTGGATCAAAAGTGCAAACATTAATATAACTTTAATAACCATCTTAATAACACCATTCAAAAATTGTAGTTAAAACAGCTTCAATTTCAGGTTTTGAAACTGTGCATTCGAGAACATTTCTTCCCAAATAAATCCACGCGCGATGCATGGATCAAGATCCAAAACAAATGCCGATTTTTTTTTTTTTTTTGTGTGTGTGTGACAATGTGCCCAATGGCGGGCGAAAATCTCAGTGTGCTGAAAAACAACTAGTAAAATTCTGCAGAAAAAGATGTGGCATGCTTTGATCGAGCAGCTGCCTCTTCTCTTGTGATGCAGAAACAGATGCTCTCAGCATGGGCCTGTTGTCCCGAGGAGGTGAGTTCCTCACCCACAGAGCTGAGCTCTCTGTTTACCCAGACAGCTGGGATACATGCACATGAGACCCAGTGCATGCTGGGAAGCCAACTTAGTCATCAAGCACAGGTTAGCTTTAAACCGATTAGTTTGTTGTGTCTTAATTTATTAGAGCATAAATAGTCATAATCTTATAATCTGTAAGAAGAATACCCATGATCCTCAAGTGAAAGTGATATTGGAAGATGTCAATAGTGTTAGTGAAAAAAAAATCAACCTACATATGACATTTTTAAAAAATTTCGAAGAAATTCACCAAATAATTTATTTATAAGAATATTACCCAAAGCAGTCTAATGCTACAAGTAATACTAGGAATATTATTTCTATATGTACACCTACAATAGCAAGAACAAATGCTATTACTGTAACTACAATAACTACAGCAAGAACAACTGTTATAAACTCAATTTAAACACAACTTAAGTAAAGGATTTCTTCAGTCTCACTGAGCACCGATCTTCATAAGTCAGTGTGCCAAAAGACATCGTCCTGTGTACATCGGAAGCTGTCCAACTGCTGCTATTCGGACCATGTGTGTTACCACGTTAGCAGGGTAGAACAAAGAGTGAAGTGGAAATTCTGCATGAAAATGGGCAAATTTGCCACAGAGATGTGATTCGGCAAGTTCACGACGATGCTGCCATTCAAGGAGTTTTGAGTGGCAAGGCACAATTCAAGAGCGGAAAAACATCTCTGGAAGACGACGAGAGATCAGGAAGACCTTCAACAAGCTCAAGCCCCGAAAATGTCGAAATCATTTGGCAACTTGTGGATGATGATCGTCAGAGAACAGTCCCCAACAGTACTGCCATTGTCAGTGAGTCATACAGAACAGTCCAGGCAAGCCTCACATGTGATTTGAACATGCACTGTGTTACTGCCCAGTTCATCTTCACAGTGGAGAAGCTCATCATCTCCATAAACGAAAAAGGCGAGGCAGGTCTGCAGCTCGACCAAGTACATGCTCATCGTCTTTTTTTGACATTCACAGCATTATGCATCAGGAATTCGTCCCCAGGGGCCAGACTGGCAATAACAAGTTCTACTGAATTTTCTTGTGAAATTCTGAAAATTGTACTGTTTTTAAGGCATCTGAAGCAGGACAACATATGATGAAAAAACAGAGCTAAACTCAAAACTTTTTGAAAGTGCACACTCTCATATTTAGTGTGTGTGTGTGTGTGTGTGTGTGTGTGTGTGTGTGTGTGTGTGTGTGTGTGTGTGTGTGTGTGTGTGTGTGTGTGTGTGTGTGTATACACATAGCTGTGATTTATACTGTCGATTTTTCAAGATGCATCAAGCATTTAAGATCCCTGATCACGGTCATTTATTGCTTGTCTCCAGCCTCATTTCTGTCATGAAGTTGACAGTTCAGCACCATCCCTCCAGGTTTCATCAATGCATTTTACAGTTTTATAGGAATAGCGTTTTTTCCCCCCCCCCACACTGATGGAAAATATGGTCATTATTCCCTCAGTGCTCTGTGCCAAGCCTAGATAAAATATACGAGATGTGTCAAACAATTAACTGTGTAAAATAATCCACCATTACTCTCCACCTGCTCTCATGGAATCCAAAAAGTGGACCATGACTTCCTCTTACACCACAATCAGTTAGTGTAATAATGCACTGTAGTGTTTCCGACTACAAGGGCGCATTGTTTAGCCGTGCAATGGGTGTGAAAAGTGCCAAGATGGTAAAGGGTTAATGACAAATGGTTGATGACAAATGGATGGTGATGCAAAGGTTTAGTCATAGAAAGTAAAAAGTAAAAGAAATTCTGCTTCCAAAGAAGGCAGCAAAAGCATATGCGCCAGTGCGTCTAGTCGCTGAACAACTGGGCTTTCATTCTGTTTCAATGAAATAAGTTTGTGGTTGAATGTTTCGAGACGGGTTTTCAACTTGTCTCCACCAAGTACCTTAAGGTATACACAGTAAAATAGTTCATTCTGCATACGTATTTAAGTTTTTCACATTTTCTAGTGTTACAGCATGGAACGGAAATGGAATTAATCGGCTTTATACTGGATATCATGAAAAAGACAGAATAGTGAAACGGGCGCACTTGGAGTACAGTTTGCATAACTACTGTATTTGCAAATGAAGTACAATTTGCCCTCAGATGTTTACAGACTGTGTGATGAAAGGAGGTGAATACTTAAATAAGGCATTGTGATAATTTAAGCTTCAATATCCAACCTAATCCAGGCCAAATCAGAAACAGCTGACTGAAAAAAAAAAAAACAAACAAAGAAAAAAAAAAAAAACCTGCTCATGGTCATATTGCACACCATGACAAGGTGAAATACTTTTGTCAGACGAACAAGAGTAATGCGGTTAGAATTTATAAAAATGATGCAAGCAGATGTAGTTAATTAGCGTGAATCCAGTTTGTTAATATGAAGGTTTGTACTAACCCTTATATAGTGTGCAAGTATTTATAGAGTGTGCAAGTCAATCTAATACACTCAGTCACTGCAGTCATGCAGATTACGATGACTAAGAAATGTCTAGAGACTTACAGTATAACAGTACATTACTATTCCTGCCAAAGTTCCCTTAAGATACCCACAACTTAACCAGATCCATAACTATTTACTGGTCTTGAATCTGTCAAAAATAAGCCTCGGTGTCTTGAGCCTATCGGTGTCCCAAGAAAACCCCAGAATTCACCGCAGAGTTAAGGCGTGAGGTGTCAGTCCTGCCGCCGGACACATCTACAAGGGCAGAAGGAGTCCAAATGCGAACTCTGAGGATGTGGAAAGACTGCGGGGCCTGATGGCTCCCAGCTGGCTTCGCTTCAGGGGAGCCGACTGTTCCGCAGCACCACCAGCATGAAGCAGCGCTCGCTTTGCACGCGAGCCCTGCATTCGTTAGGGGTACTTTTCCTTCCCCGGCACAAGAAGTACACTCACTTGGCCGGTGATCAAAAGCAGACTACCTTGTGCAGACCTGGCAGATTTGTATGTTGGCCTTGTTTTCAGTCTTTTACTAATTGTTAATGGAGTTCCCTCATGGCTGGTCAAAAGTAGCTGAATTTTGTAAATCATGTTAGTCTTGCCCCCCACTAAGAAACTGTACCGTTAAACTGTCTTCCTTCAAGCTCGGCGAGTACGTCATGCCCTGTAGAAACAATCCTACCCAACAGACACTGCATTATCAGCCAGTTCCCAGGCAATAATCGCGTTAAGCTGTACCTAATAAGGCAGAGTCTGTTTCCCAGCCGTTCCTTATGAAAACTGCTCCACAGTACAATTAAAGGTAGATTAAATGTATTCGCTTTATGTATTTTGGAAGCCTGAGAAATGTGCAAACATGCAACGCTGACTTTGGTCAGGAAAATCACTGCTGAAACGGAACAAACATTAAGGTTCATTAGTTTTGTACCAACAACCAATTACATTTGTTCATGCCATTACTTTAAATAATTCCCGTTTGTTTACCGTTCACAGTCTCCTAGCGTGCCGATGTGATATCCATTTTACTCATTGTGTTATAAAGGACATGACCTTTTCATATTCGCGGGGCCAGTGAATGAGCGATTTGGCAGTTTCTGTCGCCAGCACTACTAACAAAGACACAGCCTCCAAATAATGGGTCGAGACTGTGGGTTCTTGTTTTTTTCTTTTTTTGCCTCCCCCCCCCCATCCAAAGTGACTACATAATCACATGACTTGTGGTTGCACTTAAAAAAAAAAAAGGACACCGCAGACGGCAGCCTATCAGAGACCTGTAAAACTAAAAGGGTCGTCTGCCCGAAAACCAAAACAAAACAAAGATTTAAAAGAATAATAAATCATATTCACACAAGGCCAATTCTTTACTTAAAACCTAAATAAAGAGCTGCAAAGGATTAGCTTTAGGCCATGTCCTTGTGGAATTCTAGATAACAAGAAGGTTTTGTCATAGGCAGTACAGCCTTTGTGATGAATATCATAACACCAATGTGAGAAGTGTAAGTGAGTCCAGATTTACGGTGTGTGCCTGCTCTCAATCATCATCTGCTGAATAATGGGAACGAGCAACCCAGGGTCATGGATCACATGACTCGAGACCTCCCTTGGCTCTGCTGCTCCATCTAGTGGATCAGAATGCAGAGGATCAACTTATAGACTTTTTCTTCTCTCCTAGTTTTTTACCTTTAATTGAAATCTTTCATTCAGAAAACAGTTAGGGTGAGCAATGGACCTTAAGTTTGGGTACACCATGATGAAACTGGCTGTCAAAGACGTACCTCTGCTGCAGACGAGAAGTTCATGTAGAGTTCCCAGCCTGAGAAATCACCAATTTACACCACCTTTGATTAGAGACATAATAAAAGGCTTTGCAGAGCGTTATCAGCTGTTCAAAGGAGATTAATGCGTATTTTGGACGCTTTTAGCATTAAAAGATGAAGTTGCATTATAAAAAATGGACAGTAGAAAGCATGATACTCAACTCAACTCATCTTTACTTGAAAACTGGAGCACTTTAACAACAGAAATGCCCCAAAGTGCTTCCCATAAATAATAAAATAATATTGTAATATAATAAATATTTAATTCCATAAATAAATAAAATTAAATACATTTAAAAAATGATGAAATAATATTAAAAAGGAACATAATTAAAAATCACATCACACACTGATTTAATCAAAACAACATATAAAAATAAATATCGCACTTTGGTTTAAATGATATATTTAATATTTAATGTAAATATAGAGTTATTTTACTTGGTTGATTCAATTGTTCAGGTTTGGGTTCAGCACAGTTATGTGGCGAGAGCATGAAGTCAGCTGACTTCCTGAATGTAATGAATGGCAAATAAAATATATTAATATACAAAAATGTATGTACACAAAACTTTGTATTCTGGGATTTTTTTCCTTCACAACATTTACAGCATCCTATATAAGTCTCGCAACCTTTTTATAATTTTTTAAAATTATTATTATTGTTTGCCTTTTACCTTTTGGTTAAAATGGTTACCCATAATAATAATAATAATAAAAATAATTGTGCAACATGATGTGACACCAATGTGGTGCTGAATATATACGTCCAGAAGAAGTAGCACATTTGAGTCAGTATGACTTCAGAACCAATAGATCCTGTATAGTTTGAAAAGGGTAAGCAATAGATTAAACCTGTGTATTCGGAATGAAGAAAATCCACACGAGTTAAATCAAGAAAGCTGATTTACTACGACATGTTTAAAGTCTTTTATTTGCATCCAATGATGGATAATGTCATAAAAGTATATATAATAGAGATTAGAAAGGCTGTTAATAGTGTTCAGGGTTATGTTAAGAAAACATATCAGTCATGAACAGAAACGCCCTACGGATCCTGATGTTGCACAGCTGCTTCAACACTTGGCGGATGTAAACCCCACGTGTGCTAGAAGTGCACCGTATTCCCGTCCAAGACTCTCGGGCTCAACAGAGCGTATTTCCAAACACAGGAACACACTCATCAATGGCTGTTTTGACTAGAAGACTTGCTAAATACTATTTTCACGCCTTTGAGGAATAATCACTGAAAATGGATATGAATATTGAGGTGTTTCTTTACATACAGTAACTCATCAGATTTGTTTTAATGTCACCCAGACTCATTAAAATCATCCGCCATCTGCCATGTGTTTCATAACCGAGAGCGTTCTTAACAAGAGTTTCTGTGCATTTCAACAGTTTTAACAGTGAAACATCCATGTGGTATTGCAGGAAGCTCCAGAGAAGATATCATCTGTATACTGTATATATATTCAGATATATATATATTTTTTTATACAACTCACAGATCAAAGCAGAAAACTTTAGCGAAGTCGTTTTTTCTCGTTCTCGCATATAAGGATTAGCATTGTCATGTGACTTAAAAGAAAAAAAAATAGATGAAAAGCTTGGAATACAAACTCATCCACACCATGCGCCGTCGCTCCCTGTGGCACTGGCCCGGTGTCTGTTAATTGGTGGCATGTCTCCTCTTAACTCAGCCGCCATTTTCCTCTCACAGTTAAAGCCGATTCGATTAAGCTGTTGCTCCATTTTAGCGCCGTGAGACACGTCAGGAAATTTCAAGCAGGAGAGAAAAGATGAGAAGCGATGGTGAGTGTGAACAGAGAGAGGCAGCAGTAGGGGGTGAGGATGAGAGCTGGGAGAAAAAGAGAATGATGATTGCGAGGTTAAGCCATTCAGCCCACAGCTCTCACACTTCTTAATTAAGTCAGCTGGGACCACCAAGCTGAACACATTATCCACATTTTTTTTTTTTTTTTTTTACTTCTGTGTCAAACGAAAAGACTAAAGATTACGGTCATGTGGTCGTTTTACACGTTTTTACATTTTGAACACTTTTAATCTTTAAAGAGATTTTTTTGTCTGATCAAACTTGATGAATGATGTACGAGCCTTTCTTTCTTTTTTTCCTCAAAATGTTCTCTTAATGTTCATTTGACACCTACATCTCTTACAGCATTAACATTAAATCATACACATTTCA
Organism: Clarias macrocephalus; assembly: GCA_011419295.1. Taxonomy (NCBI): domain Eukaryota; kingdom Metazoa; phylum Chordata; class Actinopteri; order Siluriformes; family Clariidae; genus Clarias; species Clarias macrocephalus. The sequence goes on from JAAGKR010003617.1 coordinate 50,139, forward strand.
CATAATAAAGCATTTGTATCCATCCGGCTATTGTGTTCTAGTTTAGTGTTGAGGAATTTTATTACATAAAAAAAAAAAAAAAAAAAAAAAAATCACACCCCTGTACAGTCCGAACCTCACTTCAAGCCATTTCCACATGTTTGGGCCATTCAAGGAGTTCCTGGGAGGCCAGTGTTTCATATGTGAAGGACGCAGTCTGATCATGTACTAAGAAACCTTTCTATCTTGATGGTATCCGAGCACTAGTGAATCGCTGGGACAAGTGCATTAGTGTCTTGCATAACTGTGTTCTGTTATTCTGCATAATCAATAGTCCCGGTTTGACTTGAACGCAGTATTTATCACATAACAGCTATAACTACTTATTCAATCACCAAGGTCATCTTTTTCTTTCTTTCTTAAAGTTGATAATTGAAGGAAAATAAATGAACAAAAATCAACTTTGCATGTTATTCGGAAACAGAAAAGCCCAAACTTACCTTTCCTGAACTTTCTGACTAGTTCAAAGCAAAGCGACTGAAGGAAAAAAAAGGAATGATCTTTTTTTTTTCGTAATAAAACTTTAATATAACTATTATTAACCTTACTTAATATGAAGTGTCTGCTGTACAGATCCCAGTTGTTACTACAGAAATGATAGTAATGAATATCACAAATCAGATTCAAGAACTCAACAGCGCTATGGTACTAATAGGACTGACTGTATTTTTAACACTGGACCTAATATATCCAAATGCATGCGCCTTTAACGGTGCAATTCTGAAGTCTGAACATTCGGTAGTATTTGATGTGCAACAGACATTCTGGAAATTTGGATATTTCTGGTAGTCTGCTTAGAAGGCGGACTCTGAAGTGTGCACAGCTCTAGGGACAGGATAAGGAGCTACAGTGATGAAAGAAAGAAAAAACACAAAATAAATAACTTCCATATTAACACAGCCATCTGTTGGAATTATGCATTTCTGTTTATTTTTTAGCAAAATGATTTAATGTTGTTAATAAGTCTGTACAGTGGGATGGAGCAGTGAGCACTGTCACCTCGCAACCCCATGGTCCTGGTTCGATTCCCACCTCGGGTGTGTGTGTGTGTGTGTGTGTGTTCATGTCCTTGGTTTGCCTGGCACCTGTCCAGGGTATACCCCAAGTCTCCTGGGATAGGCTCCAGTGACTCTGTAGGAAAAATGTGGCATAGAGGATGAGTGAGAATCAGTCTGTCTGGACCAAGTCTACTAATATATTGTGCATGTGCCAAATTTCGGAATATCAAAGTATATTAATAAAGTAGGATGAAAACATTCTTAATTGGATGTCAAAATATTTTGGCTCAATATGTAAACACCACAGACCTGAAATATAGAACCTCTAAATATATATAACCACTCATAAGGAAGGTCTCATGGTAGATTTACATGGGTAAGCACTGTCGCCTTGCACCTCCAGGGTCTGGGTTTGATTCCTGGATAGGTTCGATTCCCAGTCTCCTGGGATAGGCTCCAGGCCCTCTGAGACCCTGGATACAGGATTAAGTGGTATAGATGACGATGAGTGAGTGAGTGAGTGAGTGAGTGAGTGAGTGAGGCCCCCATAAAAATTCACTACATCATCATCATCATCATCACCACCCAGTATGTGGAACTATAATCTGGTACTGCTATAAGTCACTCAGCAGATTACGTACTCGATACTTCTTCCACTTGAAACGTTCTAGTAAACACAGCATCTCTCTCTCTCTCTCTCTCTCTCTCTCTCTCTCTCTCTCTCTCTCTCTCTCTCTCACTGTCTATTCAAGTTATATTTATTTACAGCTCTGTTCTGCATGTGTGAATCTCCTGAATGTTTCCTCATCCAGATGTCCCTAAGACAACAGCTGCTAGTACACAGAGCTGTATTGTCTCGATGCATTTATCTTGCTGACACCTGATAAGCACGCTATTATTTGTAAGAGAGCCGGTGTGCCTTGTAAGACCTACGAGACATTACGCACCTAAAACCTCATGCATGCGTTCTAGTCCTTTCTTCCTGCTCCATTAGACTGTAGACAAATCTCTGGAGATGCTTATTTTCACACACAGGATCTGTAAAACTGGTATGATGGATAAAAACGCTACTTTTGGAAAACAATATTGTTTCGAGGATAAAAAGCAGCCCTACTTTGAAGCAAAGAAATAATTATTTGTAGTATGCACTGATCTAATAACTATACGAAGCGGCTGAGATTTTTTTGTGATCGTGAAAGAAACTATTCAGGCATCAAGCTCAATTTTAAGAGATCTATTCAGTGTCCGTTATACTACTTAACTCATGGAAACTACTGTACTGTATTTACAGCTGAGGCAGAGAGACAGACAAAAGAATTGAATTCGACCGCTGTGACCGCAGAAAGACAAGTATGGAGATGACGGATAATATTACACTTTATTACAGTCTTGGAAGTAAACTGGCATTATGCATTTCTGGCATTATGTCAATTCTGAAAGTATATCACCTTTTTTTTAATTTTATATATTACATAATCCATGGCAATGGTCATAAAAATAATACTGTGTCATAAGCTACTCAGTTTATGGTCTTGCAGTTTTATATTATTTTGTGCCTATAAACAATGAAACACAATGTTATCTCGAAGGCATTGCAATTAGAAAATCCTCGAATGTTTATTCTGTTCTGTTTCCATCTATCTATCCCTCCATCTACCCATATTCCATACCTCTTATTCTCTATTCCGTCATGGGGGCGTGGAACCTATCTCAGGGAACTCATCCTGGATGGTGTGTATGGTGTATCAGCCTATAACACGTCTTTAGAAAGTGGGGTGGGGGGGGGGGGGGGGAACCGGAGTACTCGCCAACAACACTGGCCTCCCAGGAACTCCTCGAACTCCTTTACTCCTTTACGAATATCCAAGCAGGATTTTTAAAAAAATGGGAAAAATACTCACTGTTTGTGTAATTGAGATATATTTAAAGATCTTTTTTTATACTCCATTTGCTTCATTATTCAAACAACTGCTGGGAAGATTTCATTCTAATGGCAGTACGTTCATTCAGGCTAATTGTTCTTGTCTCATCATAGGATACTGACTCAGTTATTTGCAGTTTTATTGCAGTGTTATGGATTCCCATCCTAGCATATTTAATTCAGAATTATTAATGAACACTTATTTAGACTGGACTGAAAAAAATAATAGTAAAAAAGTTCTATATTGTGCCTTTGTACTCTAATAACCTTTGAAGAAAATTGTAAAATCTCAACATAACATAACAAACCCCTTATATCATCATCATCATCATCATCATCATCATCATCATCATCATCAGTTTTTCTTTTTTTTTTTTTTTGCTGTTGTTTTGGCAATTTCTACATACATTCCAAAAAATCATGATTTGATGAGCTATGACATTATGGTATGAGATTTAAAATCAGGAAAGAATATGACTTTATTTAGTCACATGTTTGTTTTTGTTGAATCATGATCCACGAAGCATGCTTTTTCCCCCTCCCATTCATATAAATGGTTTTGGGTGCCATTAAAAAAGAAAAAATGATGAGAAGACCAACACAAAGAAAAGGTTCACCACACACAGTATCAAGGGCTCATCCAGTAGGGGGAGGCATTAGCCGAGACCCATAATTGGATCCTCAAAGAGTGTGTGTGCATGTCTGTGAATGTCTGTACGGGAGCCTAAGCAGTTTTAGTGGGGTGCTATCATGTTTGTTTATGCCAGACGAATGGAAGCTTAATTAAACGAAGTAAGTTAAACCGTGCTCTCAACACTATTGATCCAGCTCTGCCAGAACGCCTGAAGGTTTTAGGTTCCTTCCAACAGGAGCGCAGGTTTCTGTGTTTAATGGACGCATCTACAGCCAGGGCATATGATCACAGCAGAGGGACCACTAGGGTGTTATGAACTACAGCGAAAAGCTCTTTGGCAAAGTATGAAACACTGAAACGTCATCCAAAATATATTCTGCTATCTCCTATCCTTCAGTGCGGGATGGCCGGGCCGTTATCGGACAGATTTGATTAATGACTGCAGCCTGCCGATTGGAATGGGCACGAGCGCTCATTTCGAGAAGGGCCCACTCTCATTAAGTGCGTACGATCATTTATTATCTGTCTGATAGACCTGAATGGGATGGTGGCAGGTTAGAGGACAAAGAAAATAAATACATGCAAGTAGACCAATTGGGATTTCTCTTTGCATTATTGTTCGGTCCCATATGAGACCTAATGACGATAAGAGCCAGATGTTGAACTACAACCAAAAAGCTCCTGCTGTGTAATTATGGATTAACACCTAGAACAGATATGTAAAATTAGGATATAATTATAAGTACGTATCAGTGTAGCAGAGGGGTACCTGATTGCAGTCAAGACCAATTTCAGTCAAGGGAGTTCTCGCCTAAGACACCTAATTAAATCTGATTGGTCAGAAGGTGTTATTTCATTTTCAATAACAACAGCTCTAACAAAAATCCCCGCTATAATTTTAATCACATTAACTCATTCTACTATATGTTATTCTGTCTACAGCAATAACCCGTTCATATGGACAGTCACTACACGTTATTTCAGCCTAATAATAAACATTTACTGCACATAATACTGTGAAGGGTTGTTTTTATGACACATATGTTTTATTTTATTATTTGCACTTAGTGGTCAAAACCTGTTCCAGTATGACAATGCCCCTGTGAACTAAGCACGGTCCGTGAAAACATGGTTTTCCAAGGTTGCAGTGAAAGAACGCCATGTCCTACATGGAGCCAGGACCTCAACCTCACTGATCACCTTTTGGATGCAATGGAACACCAAACACAACACTACACTCCCAGGGCTCCTCACTCAAATCCCCATAGACATGCTGAAATAAATCCTATGGAAAAACCTCCCAAAAGAGTGAAGGTTATGAAAATAAAGTGGGAGCTACATAGATCTAGGACATATTAGTCTGCACACCTTTGAACAGACAGTATACATCGTATACAGAGTAAAAGTACATAAATCCAGCACATTGGGCGACGGTGACTCCGCACCCGAGAGATATATCTGTCGTTTCTATGGCAGTTCTTAAGGGATTGGGTTGCCAGCTTGATGCCTGATTGTCATTCACACACTACAGGCAATTTGGGAACGACAATTAGCCTAACCCGCATATCTTTGGACCGTGGGAGGTAACCGGAGTACACACCCCCGAGGCGGGAATCAAACCCCGACCGTGGAGATGCAAGGTGACAGTGCTATCCACTAAGCCGCCATAAAAGCAGAAATAACTTAAGTTAAATATTATTCAAGTAAAAGTAGAAGTCCTCCCTTACCAATTCTACTTAAAAGTACAAAAAAATTCAAATTTACTTACATATCAAACTTACTGAGCTTGAATTAAAGTCATAAATTAAAGTCTCTCTCTCTCTCTCTCTCTCTCTCTCTCTCTCTTGCAGCTTCCCAACTGTGAATGTGCTGTTTCTTCGCTTTTTGCAAATCGCCTCCACTTCTGATTTCAAACACCAGCTGCATGATTAGGGAAGGCAAGTACACAGAGCTTTATTAATTGTAGCAAAACATTTAACCACGGGAATCGAGGTTAAGGTCAAGACACAGGCAAGGGTCAAGCAATCTGTGGACACTATGAGAGAGGGAGGTAGGGCAAGTGCATACTGAGACAATCAATAAACAAGGATTGGTAACAAGCGCTTTGGACACACATGGTGTGTATGCTTCACAGTGAGAGAGTGATTTTGTAAGTAAGTGCTTGCTAGAATGATGACTTCAGTGTTTGTATCATCTCAGGCCTATTATCCGCTCCATTTGAACCTCTAAATCATATGTGGATTTTGCAATGTTTATTTGCAATGGTTAGTCAGTTCGTACAAAAGTTCTTGGAAACAGTTCTGTTTGTGCATCTATAAATTTCAGTTTTAGAATTTCTCCAATCGAACAGGTCCATAGTGGCCATGTTTGTAGGTCAGGTTGTCCACTTCAAGGTGGGGTTCAGTGCTGACTCCAGCATCAACATGGCCAAATTGTCAGTCAATTTGCTATAACTTATAGTATAGAATAAAAAGAACTATTGAGTCACTGGCGATCTTCAAGCGATGATTAACGATCTATTGAATGACCAAAGTTTCAAAGCACTTTTATAAGTCACCTGGGATAAGAACGTCTGCCGAATGCCTACAGTAAATGCAAATGTAACTATGAACTATTGTTTGTATTCTTTGATTCATTTGAAAAAAAAAAAAAAAAGAAGTCATTTGGTTTTGTTCTAAGAGGAACAACAAAAAAAAAGTATAGGATGTGATGTTATTGTAAACATGTGATGTTATTGGTTGTGATGGCATCACACCGTACTGTACCACCCCACTGTTCATTAGTTTCCTATAACAGCATGCACCATTGTGGGTGTTTTTTTTTTTTCTTTTTTTCTTTTTTTAGAGCTAATTTGTGCATAACAGAAAACTAGGCAAGGGAAGATTTTCAAACTTGTTCATGTCAGTGCAGCATCTGTGCTATTACAGGAAAAAAACAACAACAACATTAGATAGGTATTACACAACCATATTGTTGGTTATTCTTCTTTGCCCCATTTTTATTATTTTTTTTTGCTTGTTTTGACTGTCAGTTGTTTGTGCTGGTATCTGGTCACTACTGGTTTTCAGCATAACTCTATGCCTTTCAGCTAACACACTTAATCCTCTTGTTTTTCCAAGCTGAGCGAGAAAATCTTCCTCAACGGGAAGGTGATCTTATCATTTGGCAGAAGCGCTTTATCGCATAGTGAGTGCTATTCGATTACGCCACATTGCACAAATGTGACTTCTGATCTGAAAAAAAAAAAAAAAAAAGCATTTGTGATTGTGCATGTCATGTACCGTAGTTAAGCTCAATTATTGTATCTATTTTGAGTCCTTTCCACTCTGCCTATGACAAGACTAATCCATTTGGGTTTCGTTTCTGCTAATTAGCACCTACTGTGCTGAAATTATAAGAATACCATCCAATTCCATGGCCATTATATGCTGAGATATATGACCGCATTATACAATTATGAAAGTGGTAAAGAAGAGGAAGATGTGATTTGTAGTGAAGACTTTTTCGCCTTTCACCGTGAAGCCCAGTTGCTTTGAATGACTATAAAGCTTTACAAAGAGCAAGCTATCTTTTAAGTGCTGGAAATGAAATGAAAGTGTTTGAAATCCAGCAGCATTAGCTTAAGCTCAGTTTATTTCCTTTTGGAGGCTTCTCACCTCCTCAATTGTTATATAATAGATAATTATTACAGTCTTCTTCCAAACATAGAAAGTCAGCATCCTAATTGCCTAGCTCAAGATTCTTCTTTTTCCTTTTTTTTTTTTTTAACACTTTTTCTGTATGCGTGAGATTACACCACGTCGTGATGACTATTGGCAGCACTCAAGATGCAAATGACTTAGCCAGTGTGTGTGTTGGATTTAGACATCATGCAGTTCCATCTCTCGCTGTGAGACACGCTCGGCTCGGCACTATCTTATTACCATCATTTTAGACCAGACCCAACAGTTTTTTTTTTATCTATGCAAATTGGGATTATTCATATTTCTTGTCTCATTTTATCCTTTTTTTTTTTTGCCAAGAAGACCAAGTCATATGCCATATCAGACATATAATATATGCTTATATGCTTGAATTAGTGCATCCCCCCCCCCCCCCCCTTTACCACGTCTGGTGGAATTAAGATGAGACAATCTACAGGCATCTTTGACTATTATGGTTTTTAGAACAGGGTTAGATTATGAAGACATTTTCTACAAGCTTTAGACGTCTCACTGACTTGTCAAGCATTAAAAATGTCGTTCAGCGTTCTCTGGATTTAATAAATCGATTTTCATGAAAATACTGGACAATAAATGTAACAGGTATTTTAACTCATAGACTTGTTAAACATGTTATAATGCATTGATAATAGGTCCATAGGTAGTTCAATCCTCAGCTAAGGTTACTCCATGTTCTCTATGTGGGTTTCCTCTGGGTTCTCTGGTTTCCTTTTTAAAAAAAAAAACATTCTAAAATGTCTTTTGATCTAAATGTGTGCGTATGCACTATGCCCTGTGGACTGGTATCCCTTTCAGGGTGTGTCCCGACCTCATGTCCAGTGCTCATAAGCACTTTGACCCTGACTAGAAAAAAAGGTTGGCATGGCTGTGGGCACTGGTGGCTAAGAGGTAGGTTTCTCGCCTGCCATGTGGAAGGTCCAGGCTCAGTTGACCAAACCCCAGCCACTGGACACGGTGCCGATCCCAAGCACAGATAAAGTGAAAGGGTTACGTCAGGAAGGGCATCCAGCATAAAACCTGTGCCAAGTTGTGTGCAGATCATATGGTCCAGATGGTGGGATGTGGCGAACCCTGAATGGGAGCAGCCGAAAGACTTTTTTTTCCTTTTCCCCATTCCACAAAAGTGAATTTAATTGATGAACCCAACTCGATCTCATCTCAAAACAATGAATCCCTTTTTCTTCCCCCTACCTCATAGTGCCAATCTAGCCCATGGTCTGCGAGCTGATGCATGCAAAGTGTGTGTCTTCTACTGTCTCACTGCCATGTTAAGCTGCAAAAGCAGCAGCTTGAAAAGATTTGGAGGATGGCTTTATTTGTCTCAGAGAATGCACAAGTTTCAGACAACAGGGAGAGCTGGCTAGTGGGTGGGAATTGGCAACACCATATTGGAGAGGAAATGAACAAATAATCCACCCTCTCTCTAAGACTTTAAACCCTGGAACACATGGTTAACCCTGAGCATGGCTTGGTTCCACAAGTTACCCATAATCCTTCATATTGTCTCAATGTCCACCTCCATGTGTTGTACCTAATTACCCGTGCAAAATTCGGGCACAGTCTCGCCCAAGTGCCATGCGAGGCACAACTGGACATAGGAATGAACTAGGCCTCTGGAACTGATGTCACACTAACTCTTTAAGTTATTTTTTCCCCTCCAGCTACATACTTGAAACCATGAAAAATGTTTTCTCTTAAACATTCAAGTTAAACAAAATGGTGAAAGGTCACATCATGGCATATATTAAATCTCATCATGGTGTGTCGAGATTTTCAGGATTTATTTGAAAAGTCCTGATCAGTGAGTGAGTGAGACTAAAAAGTACATTTCTTCTGTCCACTGACACGGAAAAAAATCCGCTTTTCAGACATACCATCTGAAATGATTAGGATTCAGGGAGGCGGCACATAATGAAAAACTAATCGCATCAATCTTTTCATTGTTGCCAGAGAGACGGCTCATTTACAGACGGTCATTCCCCCACCTGCTCGGAGATCCAGCAACAGCTGAGGCCCCGTGCTGCCATGCATGCCAGTGACACACGCACACACACACACACACACACACACACACACACACACACACACACACACACACACACAAATTACATCCAGGATGTAAATACCTCAGACAAGGGCTTGACGAGCTTTTGCATTTGGAGCAGACAAGCATCTCAGTGCAAATCAATAGCATTAAAATGGACTTAAAGCTGTAGAGCAAATGAGAGAGAAAAGCTTGTCTCGGGATTATTCTCTGTTCGGTAATGACAGCAGTCAGGAATGAACGGTAATGACAGCAGTCAGGAGCGAACAGTCCAATATGGAAAGCACCAGTCAAGCAGGGGCAGAAGTGTGAGTGCGTTAGAACACGCTGGTGAAATCCATCTGTCAGATGTCTTAGCAGGTCATCGAGCAGCAGGAAGTAGAAAGTCAGTTACAGTGTGCATTAGTGCGGATATAGGCTAAACGATAACGGCGCAGAGTGAGGGATGATTTTTCCACAGCAAGAATTTCTTTCCTTTATACCTTCCCAGTTTAAGCACCCCAGATTACTTGCCGTTTTCTGTCGTATTAACAGTTTAGGATGGATTTCACTGATGTAACCTCATGCAACACCTTGAAAGTAAAATGTGTTTCGATGCTTCTCATGTTCAACTGATTTGGAAATTGCAGAAATGTGAGCAACTTTATTACAATTGTCTATTCTATTTCTATGTAGTGAATGATGGTATCCTTAAAATAATAAATTATGTGTTTTGTTGTGATGCTGTTAACACTCTGACGATGACGACTTTTTAATAAGAGCAGGTCCTGAAATATTGATCAAGGTGTGTTTTATATGTTAAAGAAATACCTCATATTTTGTAGCAGTTTATAGGTACATTTTAGCAATATCACAAAAGAAGGCGTGCGGTTGTACTGAATATCAGCACGGCAGCGATGCATCATACGAGGCAACATTGTTTTTATACAAAAGAGTTCTTCAAACGGCATTTAGTATCAACAGATTATGATTTGTTTAATTATTATAGTTATTATGCATCACCAGCACATATCTTAGCACACCTGGCAGGACTCACTAACTAACTAACTAACTAACTAACTAACCATGAGGCAGAGCTAGCGACCAATTAACAGGGATGAGAGTAAATTCTTTCCAGTGCTTCATAGCCAAAAGGTGAGAAGAATGAAACATAGAGGTGGTGGCGAGTCCTGAGAAACTTATGAGATTTACTTAATATGTCCAATATTAGTACAATATGTAGAATAACAGCTAATTTTCAGGTTCAGGGGTTGAATCCCAGAAAAACAAAGGGCACAGTGGGCACATGCATTTAAAGGGAACATGCAAATAGCATTATGACATACTTTTAGAACAGGGAGGATTTTATGTTTAGATCTCCAAATAGCACCAGATGCTGGAAAAAAGCATCACACTATGATGTCACTCAATGTGATTTTTCATGTACTTTAGTAAATGTGTAGCCCGTCCATCGTACAAGTCGTGCGTTTGAGCTCTTCACTACAGAAATGATAATGTACAGTTTTCAAGTATAATATAATATAATATAATATAATATAATATAATATAATATAATATAATATAATATAATATAATATAATATACTTGTTTATTATTATAGTTATTATACAACTACTGTACCAGTTGTGTAGCTAAACAAAAATAATGCCCTCCTTCTGACCAATCAGATTGAAGAATTCCACTGCCCTATGGTATAAAGGAAAAAATAAAATCAACATCTTCGGAACCAATCAGAATCCAGAATTCAAAACACCCCGTCCTATATATTTTTTGGATCAATGATCAGGTCATTTTCGTTGATAAGTTCAGAGTGACAAGGTGAAATACAAAATGTTAAACCTTACTGGTGCCTAAAAAAATTGAAGAAAAAGAAGTTCTCTGCATGACGTCTCCAAGCGTAAGAAGGCCTATTATGTGTTTATTTCTATAAACATTGAAAATCACTGACATGCAGTTACATCTGTGTTGCAACAAACTTAAAAGAACTGACCTCGGTCAACAGGACATCTAACGTTAAGCATTAACAAAACAAGTACACACTTATTACTTTATAATTTATCATCCAGCAAGGTGTGCGTGTGTGTGTGCCTGTGTCCTGACTAGTTGTGTGTGTGTGACCAGCGGAGGATGCTGTAGCCAGACCCCACATGTTGAGCAGCTGTAGGATCTTCCTTGTCTTGGGCCTGCAGGACTGTGTTTGATCCTCGTGTGGGGCAGATGGTGATGTCTTTGTGCAGCGGTGGCTGTTATTAGCTGTGACTTTCATCCATATGCTTGAATGAAAGGGCAGGTGGCCAGGGAGATGAATTTTTTAAACAGATATGACTCTATCCACAGTAAAGTCTCCTGGAATAGACTTCAGCAGCCAGATTTGACAGCTCTATTGGATTTCATCACAGAAGAATTTCAAGCACAGAGCTTTTGTAGAAATAGTTCCATTGTGGGTCCATGATTGCAAGCTGAAAGGGCACATGTGGTAATGTCCCTGAGTTAGGTTGAGGTGGATAAGTGTTCAGCTTCAGAGTCTGCACAGACATTGTGACATACTGATGCTGCCAACTTCAGTGTTTTTCATTATATACTGTGCAAAAGTCTTGGGCCAAAGACTCTTCAAACCCCACAACCCCCAAGTTGCCGTGTTGGGCCCTTAATCAAGGCCCTTAACCCACAACTGCTCAGATGTATAATGAGATAAAAGATGTCGCTCTGGATAAGGGCCTCTTCCAAATGGCATAATGTAAATGCATAAAAATGACCCACCATAAAAATTTGCCTTGGTATACAAATTATTTTTGGTATACGAGTGATTGAACCCAGCCGCATACGTCCAGCAAAACTTGTTTAAGTAAGTGGAAAGTAAAAGAAAGTGAGTTTACAAGATTTTGTGCAAGATGTATTGAAGACAGAGCACCATGGGTCCCAAGAATGTTATCAAGAACGATAGCAAAAAGAAAACAGAGCCACTTTCAGTTTTGTTTTAAAAGCAGCCAGTGCCAAAAGGAATCATAAATTAAGGTTAAGTGAGGTTAAGCATTTATTTATTTCATCTTTTACTTAATTTACTTGTCTTTTCTAAATGTTTTGATTGTTTTTATATGCAAAAATATGATTATAGTGTTGGGTAGCTAGAACGGATTATCTGCATTTACATTATTTGCTATGGGAAAATGTGCTTCGCAATAAGAAATTCCGTCTTAAGGACATGGCTCCTGAACGGATCGTATGCCGAGGTACCACTTTATGAAGAAATAAGAGGTGGACAGTACTCTATGTTAATGTCTCATGACTCTCCCATTTAAAGATGCACGTTTGTAAAAGTGTTTTATAGACTTAATACTAATAATGCAGTTTTAGACCTATAAAACTGACCTTTAAACTATAATAAGCAACAATACCATGTCGTATATCTGCCTAGTATTTTGAGATTAGTCTTTTTTTTTTTTTTTTTTACTGTTTATGGCGCAGAAATTAAATATTTACATGTACGTTTATGCCATTTGGGAGGAGATGTCCATATCCAGAGTGGATTACAAAAGTGCTTTACAATCTCACTCACTCATCATCTATACTGCTTAATCCTATATAGACGGTCGTGGGAGGCCTAGAGCTTATTCCAGGGCACAATGTAGGGTACACCCTGGACTGTGTGCCAATTCATCGCAGGGCACACACACTTGCACACACTACAGGCGATTTGGAAACACCAATTAGCTTAATCTAGCACGTCTTTGGACTGTGGGAGGAAACTGGGGAACCCGGAGGCAACCCACCAAGCACGGGGAGAACATGCAAACTACACGCACACAGAGGCGTGAATCAAACATGGCTGGAAATCGAACCTGGACCTTGGAGGTGCAAGGCAACAGTGCTAACCACTAAGCCACCGTGCCGCCTGCTTTACAATCTTGATCAATAAATACTCTGTGGGGCCACTTGAAGGCAGCAACAGTTACAGAACAGGTATGATTTAAAGAAACACATTTAAAGTGCAACTACATCCATAACACCAGATGTGTTAACACAAGTTCATATGTTCTAGTGGGAGAAACAACTATGTGTGTTTACACAGGCAAGATGGTATTTATAGAGAATTTTTTGTAAATAAAATTACCATTTGCTAAAAAGTCTTAAATTGCCTTGTGTATGGAGACTTTGGGGACACACTGTAGTATGAAAAAAATTACAGACAACATGTGAATTTTTTACCAAAGTGATAATTTAAGTGCTCCATAAGGAGGTAGGTGTGTCATTATGGCTTTGAGGTTGGCACTGTCATCTCTCATGTCTAGTCTTGGGGGTTTGAAACCCCTGTACGTGTGGAGGTTGGTTTCCTCTGGGTACTCCTGTTTCCTCACCACAGTCCAGTGACCTTATGTGTAGGTTGATAGGCAGTTCCATATCACCCATAGTGTATGATCATGTGTGTGCCTTCATGTGGCCCCACAGATTGGCACCCCATCCAGGGTGAACCCCTGCTTTGTGCCACAGGGAAAGGCTCCAGGCTCCTCTACACAGGATATGCAGTGTAAAAGATGGTAGGTCTTTAATCATTGTTTACACACAACCAGTGGCACAGCTGTTCAGATATCTAGGGAGAGTTCAGAACACAAGAGAGCCTTAATGCATGTCTTCTTGTACCCTGAGTGATGGTGGGATCAATCAAACAGTGCTAGAGGACCAGTGGGAGAGTAGTGCAGATCATATGTTAGGTACTTTAAGGTATGTGGATTCTGGTCCATTTTTTTCTTTTGTAGGCAATAATCATGAGTGTTTAAAATTTGATGCAGGCAGCTACAGGAAGCCAATGGAAAGAGTTGTGGAATGGGGGGGATTTAGGAAGGTTGAACACATGTTGTTCAGCTGCATTCTGGATCGGTTGCTGAGTTTAAATTGTACACAGATGCAGACCTGCTAGGATCGAGTTGCAGTAGTCCATATTTGGAAATGACAAGCATCTGAGTGGATAGAAATGAATAAGTCCTTAAGATGTTGTAAAGGAGAAATCAGTTTAAGTGTGCCGGATTAGCAACACAAGAGAAAGAGGAAAGTTGATTGTCCAGGGTTATTCCAAGGCTGCTTGCAGTGACAGAAGGTGAGATCTGAGAGTTGTCCAGGGAGATCTCAAGATCCTGACATGGGAATGCATCACCTGGGATAAACAGCCGTTCAGTTTCGCTGAAAGTTTCTGTTGACGATTTGCCAGCCATGTGGTGATCTGAGCAAAGACATGAGTGTCTGAGGGAGGAAAGGAGTTGAGTTGAGAGTATCTGGAGAGCAGAGCTATAAAAATCCATGTAAGGATATGATCTCAAAAAGAGATTGAGTGAACACAAGAGGACTAAGCATTGAGCCTTGTGGGATAAAAACTGGCTCTCATCTGAAACAGAAACTCCTTAGCTCTGAATGTTTTTCTCTTATGGGCAACTCATGAGGCATGCATAGTTTCATGAGAGGAGAGAGTGTAGGAGGAATTGGAGAAAGGTGGAAGGTGAGGGGATTGTTAACTGTAACTGTAGAACACCTTGTAGCCAGGAGGGGGCTCTAGATTTTCCAAACTGCTATTTTTTAAATCATATACTTCATTTGCTTTTTTAAAGTTGTCAACTTAATAAAATAAATGCTAAAAAAAAGTTTATTAATTCAAATGTGTTCTTCTGTAAAGAAAATGTACAATTTACAAGCTGCACTTACAGTTTATTTAGTTTTTTAAAAATTAAATATAATTTGATGAGATGTAATTGCCGCTCATTTTTATGCACAATTATGTTTGGTGTTTATTATTGCTTTAGAAATTATTTTACTTCTATTAACAGCATAAAAATTAAACAAATTAGAGCGTGCCAAATTGTGCTTAAATCACACCGCAGCTAAATCCAAGAGCAGCACTGGTCGTAATACAGCTACACATCTGAGCAAGAGGAAACTCAGAATCATATGCAAATGGGATACGTCGCGAAATCAATAAGATGTGAAATTGGAAGTCGAACCCCGACCCTGGAGGTGCAAGGTCACTATGCTAACTACTTCACCACCATGCCGCCTAAGGGAATAGTAATAGTTTCCAATTATATACAATACATATTAAATAATAATATGAGTGAAATCATGAACTAATGCTAAATGTTCCACTTTTTCAACATACTAAAATAGCAGTTCTGACCAGAAGTTGAAGTTAGGAAGAGTGCATGGGAAGTTTGCGCTAAATATTCATTGTACCTCATTATAGGCTTGAGTTGTACTTGCCAAAATGTACGATCCAAAAAAGATCCCTCACTAATTATGCATGATTGGGAACTTGCAAATCTACAGCCGTCTCATCAGGGATGAATGATTTGAGCTGGAAAAGATGGAGCGAAATAAGCTTAGTGAATTTTTATTTTGTCAGCCGTCTGGCATCTGTGTGGCCATGTCTCTCAGGAAATTGTGTGTGTGTGGGTGCGCGTGCGTGAACCTGCATGTGTGTGTGTGCACTCAGGCAGTAGGGAGGAGGAGAGGAATCGATAATAGAGCTGTCATGAGCCTGACAGCAAATGCTGATTTCACTTCAGGAATCTGTGCTTTTGTCAGCTCTTCTCTCTCTCTCTCTCTCTCTCTCTCAGTCTTTTGCTCTTTCTCCCTCTCTCACCCTTATCAGGGCAGAATTGTGACTGCGCTGTCGACCCCCTATGAAGAGTCAAGCCCCTGCTCATCTTCACATGACATTGGCTGTTTCTTTTGTAAAGTGCTGACCTTCCCACCTCCTCAGAGTCTGCAAAACACATAGAAGGACACGAAAGAAAAATGTTACACTCTTCCTCTCACTACTTAACAATGTCTTATGACCTGAGCCTATTTTTTTATTTTACACAAAATATAAAGCCATTACATGTAATTAAGCTTAGTTAAATGCATTAGCAATGCAAATCCATATTGATGGAATGCTAAATGAGCCAATAATCAATCAATTCAGACCTCATTATTATCCAAAGGCTGCTTGCACACAAGACTCTCCGGCATGGATCTGAGAACACTTGGTTAGCGTGAACACTCGGGTGCACCATGCTTGGGTCCATTTGTAAAAAAGGTACCAAGTCTCAAGCACAGCATGGCGTACTCAGGCACAGTTCACCCACCACCTACAGTACTGTCTCAGAGCGTGTAAACACCCAAGTGTACAAAATTACTAACATGAATGCTGGTCACAGAGGAAGTGGCAGGGGCCGTCATATTTGAGCATAGAACAAAGTGTGGAAACAGCTTGAGTACTGACGAAAATGTTGGTTAGGAAATGCAGCATCATAATCAAAATCCGAAATAAATAATGTGTGACATTTACAATCCCCAAGAGTTTTTCACTCCTTTCTTGATATTAAATACAATTAAATGAAGATTCAATTAAAGAAATGGGAACAGATGTTTTTACTGCGGCAGGCTGTAAAGTGCCTAAAGAAACAGTTTAAAAATGAGTTGTTTATGTAATAACCTCAGCAACAACCTCATCTCCCCTCTCGTCTATTCCAACCACTCAGCATTCAGCATCACCAGAATATTAATCGACAGCCTGATCATCTGTCATCATCTGCACCTGTTTCTCACTTGGTCATGGGTCAATGAAGGTGTTTTTTTCTTTAATGAGTCATAGATCAGTGTGTGGCGTAACAAACAGAAAACATCACTTTGAATCTGCTCAAGTACACGAAGTGGACTGAAAATGAGAGACAAAAAAAAAAAAGAGTCGTTCAGGAAGCCGGGAGAAATATTCCTCAAGGCTACATTAGAACATATGAAGAAATAAGGGAACTTGCATATGTAGATATAAATTACATATACAGAGGGGCCCAACAAAAATTCTACACACTTCAGCAGTTCTTCTCAATGGCCGTTTATTATTATTATTATTTTTAATTGAAATATGGCAGCAATGTATAGTATTATGTTTCCTCTAACAATGTCAGTAGTTGCACCATTATTAATGCTATCATGTGACCATCAGAAGAGATGCATATCATTTTCATGTTGTAGTGTGTATACAGTACAGTACATTTTTTCTGCCCCTCTGTATAATTATATACACAGAAAGCCTAAATCCATAGACATCTTCCTGATATGAAATGTACTACTTTCACTTTTATTTCAGACTCAAGATGGCTTTGAATCTAACAAGGGAAGATCAAACAGAACCAGACTTGCACCTTGTGCTACAGTACAGGGTGATGGGTTCGATTCCCGCCTTGTTGCGTGTTCTCCCTGCGCTTGGTGGGTTTTTTTTTCCAAATAATTGCCCATAGTGTGTGTGTGTGTGTGTGTGTGTGTGTGTGTGTGTGTGTGTGTGTGTGTGTGTGTGTGTGTGTGCCCTGTGGATTGACACCTGGTCCAGGGTGCACACCACCTTGTGCCCAAAGTTTCCTGGGTTAAGCCCCTACGACCCTGTTCACAGGTTCCGTATAAGGCTAAAGCTGTAGAGCTGCCGAAAATCTAAACCCATAACCTTTCCATAACACTGGTCTATGCTTTGTGTTGGTGCATTTTTTAAAACATCAGTGGCCAAACCCAGGAACACATTACCCACACTACTGATCTTGATTGGGCGCTCGCAAAGTGAGTGTAAAAGTGAGTTCATGTTTGACAAGAAACAGTTATTGTCAACATTTCCCGATCGTGTTACTTTCAGGTCAAAAAATATCGAAAACATATACACTAAAATGTTCATTTTAAGAGCACAGAACATAAGCGCTGGAATAAAATGGCACGGCACATTGAGTACAAACTGAGACTGTGAGTGATCACACTGGCAGTGAGAAAAAAGAAAAAAGCTGTTAAAGAAGCAACAGAAGGAAGCTGTTGTGTCAGTGAGGTGTTAAAAATCTGTTCGCACTCCAGTTTGGTGCGTTTTTCTAAAACACCAATTATAGAACAATGATGACTCTGTGCATCTGTCAGGAGATTCGCTTAACTGTTTATTTGTGTATTCGTTTTCCTTCTTTCTTTATTTATTTCAGATCGTTCCGTTTAAACGCCGCAGAAATTCCACACAGATCATAGAGTCTAAAACCCGACCACGATGCGATGCTCGGGCATTTTTGCACATTTACAAGCGCATAGAATTTATTTTTTCCAGTTTATAGATGCTTATTTTAAATGCATTATCCTGTGCAAGGACCATAAAAGATTTACCCTCTGGACTTTTCACCTTTTCTATTTCTTGTGTAAATCAAAGAAAAATCGAGTCTTTTATGGTTCAAAACTCATTCATGTTTTATGAGGAGCCAGGAGCGAGACGTGGATAATAGAAGCGCTAGCACAGGTGCCTTGTCTTTCACTGCTCTGATTTCATTACATCACACACTTTAACAGGAACATCACACAGAGGGGTCATGTCTGTGTCTCTGAGGAACTACTAAATAATACCTTTGAACTAAATGGCTCAAAGTTCAACCTAGTTAAAAGAACAATGTTTTAGGATTTCTGGGTATAAAGCACTCAAACTAGTTCCGACTTCTTCATCGAATCCTACTGTATTTCAGCTTTTAGGGAACTTTCACGCATTGTTTGATTAACCCTCTATGAATTGCATGAATTCTTTACTTTCAATGTGTGAAGCTCCTGAAAAAAAAAAAAAAAAAAGGTCCTCCATGGCATAAATATGCTATCAAGAGCAATGCTAGGTGTTTAAGCCTAAATGTGCTTAAGCCTGGTTCTCACTTTCTTGATTTTGGCAATAAAGTGTTTTGATTTCAAAATTGTGGTTTGCTGTGGCTTCGACACACGTGGATGTCATTACCTATGGCATAGCAATGATGTACTTAGGCAGAGCTAAGACATAAAGCGTCAAGCAAGATATAAACATTAATTTGACATGAGAAACGTTCTATGCTGTGCCGAGAGGGTCTATGGATGGAAAATTCCAATAAGTTCACTTACCAGTGATACCATCCCTAAGTTCTCTCTATGTTCTCAGGGCCCTATAGTCCCCAGATTTACATGGCCTACAATGGGAGCTTGACGTATGTTTCCCAGTTCTAGGGTTCTGTGATTGCAGGATCGCATGTTAGAAAAGGTTCCAGGTTTTCAGGGTTCCATGATCCTTTGACCTATATACTGTAGCACATAATGGAAACCTGTGAAAAAGATGTTTCCCAACTCTCTATTTGCTTAATAGGTCTTGTGGTCTTTTGATTTTGGGTACTGTGAGCATACTGTAGGTACGGTACACCCCCAGTCAAAGTCAATAACTGTACCATAACTGTTGCTGTAGCCCGTTCATGGGTCTCCAGGGGATTGCAAAGCCCCATGGCTGGCTACGGCTGCCTAGGATTGACAACAAAAGGTCATGGACAGGCCTATGGAACCATATAGCAGACCAATGAGTCATAAACAGACTCGCACAATTTGTGCGCTTGTCCAAAATATTTGTAGTCCATGTCAACAAGCTATAGATTACTATAGGACACTCCTGGGACACACACAAGGTCTTATGGTGTAACCACTCATGACTCACTACAATTTGTGAGTTTTTAGTGATTCATAGCAAAATGGTGAAAGTGGGAACTGGACTTCACTCTAGTTGGCTGGCTAGATGAAATCAACCAACCAACCAAACAACAACAAAAAAAAAAAAAAAAAAAAAAAAGAACAATATGCTCATGTCTGGTCCCCTCCTAGGGGTATTTTTAAAACCTAATGTAGGTTTTCAATGCATTTTATTTTACAGTTTGTGTAATTAGTTTTTCAGCTTATCAAAAGCATTGGCCACAACTCAAGGTGTGCAGTTGCCTCAGCTGACTCATTTTCACACAATAGAGTTCATTTGAACCGTTATTTGTTACATATACATTACTGCAGAGTGAAATTTATTCTTCGCATATTTCAGCATAATGGGAGTTAGAGCGCAGGGTCAGCTATGATACAGCATCCCTGGAGCAGATTGGGTCAAGGGCCCAACAATGGCAACCTATGGAGCTGGGTTTCGAACCACCAACTTTCCGATTAGTAACTTGGTGCCGCCTCAAAAGGACATGAGAGAAATGTTCATTTTACCTATTATATATGGATATGTGCATGAATTAGCCACCACACAGGAAACAAAGGACTCATCTAATGATTGGTTATCAATTACACAATTCAGAATGACACAATCAGCACTGAAGCGACAGAGAATAAATATACAATGTTGGATTTTAGTTGGATTCTTTATTGTCATTGCACAGGGTACAATGATAGAACACATATGCGGAGTGACCCTGAAAATAATGAGTTCTGTTCACTCCCTTACCTGCCCGAATAAGTACTTACACTGTACAGCATCCCACATATTTTATATAGACTATATACATTTTAATGTCATACATCACCGTATATGACATGAGTTTCCCCATCAAATTATGTCTTTTTGAAAATATTAATAGATCATTTTAAATCATGATACCCAATTGTGAATTACTATCACAGGATAATGTGGTGATTCAAAGCAACATCAATGATATAATTTCATGGTTTCGTTTTTTATTGTATTTAAATAAAATCCTGTGTCCTTGGGGCTGTGTGCATGGAGCTTGCATGTTCTCCCCATGCTTGGCGTATGCGCAAAGCGTCGCAAAATCTCTGTAAGTTACATACAGGAAACAGAAATGAGTCGTTATCTCTCGACTCTTTTGGTCCAAATTGTTGATTCTTTTGTCACGTGACTCCCATAGACTCTGCAGTGCATTACACAGAAAACAGAATTGAGCGGTTCTTCTAGTTCCAGTCATTCGTTCTTTTGTCACGTGACTCCCATAGACGCTACAGTATGCAGTGCAATAGATTCAAAAGAACAAACAACTTGGATTAGAATATATATTTGATGGTGAGCTGCTCATTCTGTTTATCATAATATGTCCTTAGCTGCATTGTAATATTTTCATTACATATTTTTGTATGTAAGATGTGTTGGGGGTCTGTTTATTGAAAATGTAACATTTTATTTAATATTTCTGATCAAAAGAACGAAATGAACTAAATGACTCAAAAAGAGATTCATTCATTTTGATGAACGAGATTTAAATAACCGAGTCACTGAAATGATTCAAACTTCCCATCACTACCTGGTGCCCTAAGTCTTCCCGGGATAGGCTCCAGGCCCCCCGTGACTTTGAATACAGAATGAAATGGTATAGATAATGATGAATGAGTAAGTTAATTGTATGCTAATCCCAAATCTGATAATTACAAGTCTGTAAAACTGCCACTGGCAATAAAGACAAGAGAATGAGAACTGATAAGTGTGTCCATGAGCATGGTCTAAAATATGAAGTTGGATTTTAGACTTTTGCAGATTATTTATCATTAAAACGAATAGTCTCAATAAATATTATACAAATGGTACAAATGTGATTAAATAAATAAAAAATAAGTGGTTAAATTTTGAAAAATCTGCTGCAGTTTATAACTGTTCACATTTGAAGGCATTTTAACACTAAAAGAAGCGCAGCAAGTGATGTGTAAAAGAAAAAAAAA
>JAAGKR010003618.1:0-71958 GCA_011419295.1 Clarias macrocephalus
ATTCAAGCTGCAGATCCACCATGTTGCCATTGTTGGGCCCTTGAGCAAGGCCCTTAACTCTGTCTGCACCAGAGGTGCTGTAACATGGTTGAAACTAGCTATGCTAGTATATGCAAAGAAAGAATTTCGCTGTGCAGTAATGTATATGTGACTAATAAAGGCTGAAATACATAGTCTTTGGTCCTCCTGACTGAGTGAATGTAGTAGCTTAATGTGGGAGTGCCCTAGCGACGGAGAGTAATTGGGTACGACTAAATTAGGGAGAAAATCGGGGGGAAAATTTTGGAAGATTAAATATATAATGTGGTCTGGGTAGTCTAGATTGACCCCATTACAGAGGTGTGTCAGGGTAAGAACAAAAGTGCATTAAGTGATGCACCCATCACGCATAGTGTCTACTGTACAAGCCTCTGGGGGCTGTGTTGTGATCTGGAGATGCTTCAGATGGTCAAGTCTAGGTTCAGCAACATTCATTCATATTATGTACTGCTTATCCTCTACAGTGTTACAGATGCCAGTTCATCACTGTCACACCAAGCATGGGTAGGACAAGAAAACTCCATGCACACTGACCCAAGTCGGGACTGAAACCCTTAAGACCTTCAGACCAGGTTGTCACATCTATGAACTTTTCTTCTTCCCTGATGGCACAGAAATAGTCCAGATTTTAAATTGTGAAAGACTGGTTCTGGGAGCATGCGGAATCATTTTTATATGTAAACTGGCCACCACAATGTGCACTGTAATCAAAACTGAAGACACTCAATGAAATCCTGGAGACTTTTTGGTCAGGAAATGTAGATTCAAACGTTACTAAAAAAAAAAAAAATTATAATAAAAAAGCCTTTCTATTGCAAACGAAAACATAATTAATTTTCAAAAAAAAAGAAAAGAAAAGAAAAAACAATATGAGAATGAGAATAATAGTAAAGAGGTGGAGAATAATGACTGTGACATCTGTTGCTTGCGCTGTTTTCTACTTGCACCGCATCATTCTCCTCGACATCAGACTGCCCTGACGGAGCTAACACTCGCCTTGAAAAACACCTTTTTAATCATGTTATGTAAATTAAACTACATAATTCACTTTATAATTATTAATAAGTTGAATGACGATGGAGGTACCTCTTGAGAGTCACATAGCTGAGAAGCATCTAGAATTGCTAGCACTCAGGGCTAGCCGGCTTGCTAATATTAAATAGCATGCCGCTGCGTACTGCTGGAACGCTATATAAGATGCAGGTCAATGGAAGAATAACTGTTCTCATATTCGCCCGCTTAAACACCAGTCCGACACGGTCTGGGACACATAATTGGTCTGGTTGGCAATTAGCTTGGACCATCAAGGCGAGGAACACACTTTTTGTTTGTGCATCTGTACAACCGGAACAGCACTTTCACCAAATGTGAGGCGTTTAACAAATCACGGTTAAAAAACGCACTTTCGCCAGTTGTTTTTAACGAATCCGGCAACACTACAACGCAATGCTTGTATATTATTGTGTCACAATTTATATTTGTATAACTGTCCTATGTAACCTTAAAAAAAGGTTCTCATTTGCGCTAACAAGCTAACAGTATATATGTTCATTGGGTATAGAAAAGAATAATCTCCCTTTAAAATAGTTACATTTTGTTGCTTTGCAGCCTGAAAATTACATATATAACACCAACATGTCAGGAAAAAGACTTGTAAAGTTAATCATGTGAAGCTAATCACCTTATCTGACTTTGCAATATTTGCCCACTCTTCTTTGCAGTACTGCTCGGGTTGAGTTAAATTTAATAAGTGAAGGTTTGTGGACGGCACTCTTCATGTCAGTCCACAGATTTTCAATGTTTATGGCTGGGCTCTGACTAGGTCATGTGAAGGACGTTCACCTTTTCCTCCTTCAACCACTGTGTGGTCAGTTTTGCTGTGTATTTCGGGTTATTGTCATGCTGGAAGGTAAACCTTCATATTGGCACCTTTCTGGCAGAGGGCAGCAGATTTTCCTCAAGAATTTTACAGAATTTTGCCCCATCCATTTTCCTTCTATGCTGACAAGTGCCCCAGTCTCTACTGCAAAGAAACACCCCCATAACAGGATATTACCACCTCCATGCTTTATTGTAAGAATGGTGTTATTTGGTTGGTGAGCTGTATTGGATTTCCACCAGACATATAATTTGTTGAGGGAAAATTTTTATTTTAGTCTTCTCTGACCGGCTGCGTTTTTTGCAAAGCTCAGTCGTGACTGCATGTGGTCTTTCTTGGGGATTGGCTTTTTTCTTGCAACCCTCCCATACAAGCCTCATTTGTGTAGGATTTGTGACACACACAATGACCACTTTTTGTGATAAACTCCTGCAACTGCTTGAGTTGTTGTAGGCCTCTTGGTAGCTTTTCTCCTTATCCTCCTGAATATTGTACCAAATACCTTCTACTTCCTAATAGACTTAATAGACATTGTGCTTGTAGGTAATTTTTTTTGTTTCCATGTCCTGGATTGTGCCTGTGCACAACTTTATCCCTGAGATCTTTTGGCAGTGACAAACAAAGTATAAGCCCCCAGGCTTATATATCAATCCAAGGAAAGATTTGGCTTTTGGATGATCACTAGCATGAAGTACAGAGGAGAGAGAGGTTTCTAAACATGGGTATTATTTGGATAGGTTTGAAAATCACATCTAACCTGTATCTGAGTGTGGAAATCATGAGACATACAAATTATCCTAAATGGATCTTAATACTCAGTCACCCAACTTAGACAACTGATTGAGTTAGTTGTCTATGACTGGTTGTGTGGTTGCTGGATTAAAAAAGGCTAATTGGTTTACTTCACCCAAGAAGACAAAAAGACATATGCTGAGGTAGAAAATATGTCAAACTGTTTATTACTACATTTTTATTACTTTTGTTTTTCAATTTGACATAATGTGTTAAATATTTCAATGGGTGCAGCACTGTTTATATTTTCTTAGTACAGCTGATATTGACAGTCTTTATAAGCCTAGCCTGGAGTGATTCATAATAAATGAATAGAAAAAATAAAGAAATAATAAATTTATATTTTTATACTATATAGTTAATAGTGATGTTAGCTATAGCTACAGGACAGTAACTGTACACAGTGGTAGTCTATTGTACATATTTTCCACACAATACATTGGACTCGTTGATAAGACTGGGGAGACACTAAAGAACATCAAGCCATAAACAGGATAATGTCTTGATGACAAAGTTAGTGAGGATGAATTATGACATTCATGACATCATGAACTATGACACCACGCGATGACGCCTTGGCAATGATGTCATTGTCATCTCTATGTAAGTACTGATGTCTGATAGTGCTGGTGTCATAATGTGTGAAGGCCTGTTGTTCATCTGAAAAAAAAATTCAGATGCTGGAAAAAAAATCCTTAGAAGAACAAGAGGGCCCTTTTGGGGGTCTTAACATGCTCAAAACCTCAGCATGAAAATCAGCATGAAAATCAAACAAGTTGGAATGTGCTGCCATTTGGATGTCTGAGCAGCTCACACGAGATTTTGCTGCATCGCTCATACACACTTGCACTTATGCATGCAAAACCCAGTACACATTTAGTGCTCATTGAGCTTAACAAATTTTGCCTTGCATGTCATGGGCTGTACTCAACAGGAAGTCAGTTATTTAGGGTCATTTGGAAAACGCACCCAATGAAATTTTATATACTTCTGTTAGGGGTTTTATATGTTTGCCACAAACCGGTCCTATGTGATCTCAAGACATTAAGGAGGCAAAATTGTGGAGGGATTTTTGATATCTCAAATGGGTCGGCCAAGGGGATGCCTTAAACTTATACCAAAAAGTGGTTAATAACTTTCTGTGTGACATCATATTGAGTCACATTTAGTGACTAATCACACCAGACAACATATGCACAATTATACACTATATAGTGGTGGCCAAAAGTCATAAGACAACACATGCCATACAGTTCTCCCTGTGTACAAAATATGTGATTTCACTAATTAGTCCAGCCTATCTGGCTGAGGAGTTGTGCTTTCTTAACTGGAAAACTAGTAAAAAACTGATTATATCACGATGATATCCAGCTTCTAGACACATGCCGTGGGACATCTCTAGACCTAAACCCAATATAAAATAGTTGTACAATGATGAAGAAGGCAGTAGGAGTCAAAAATGTTCCTCTGTACATTATCTTCAGGATGCAATCAAACAGGCATGGATTGAGCAGGTAACACCAGAGGAGAGCAGATGTTTTTTTCACTTGATGTCCAGCCAGATCCAGTAGGTTTTCAAGAACAAAGGCTTTCATTCTACAATCTAATATTGATTGTTGTCTTACAATTTGGTTGTATAAATAACAAATTATCATAATTGATTGTCATTACTTAAAAAACTGAAAGCTGATAGTGATTTTTGTTTCAATACTTCTGGCTAGCTGGCTAGACACACATTTGTGGTCACAAATCGTGGTCTCCCCTTTGCTCTTATAATAATCTCCACTCTTCTGGGAAGGTTTTCTACTAGACTTTCCATGAGTGAAATGTGCCTGTGGGGATTTGCCTACTCAGCTGTTGAAGTAATAGTGAGGTTGGGCTCTGTCATGAGAGGGGACCTGGAATGCAACTGGTGTTCCCCTCAAGTTCTTCCACTCCAAACTTGTCAAATCATCTCTTGATGGATCTTTCTTTGTGCATAGGAGCAATTTTATGTTATAGCAAGTTTATAACAAGAGAAATTGTAGTGCAACTGCAAACAAAGACATCCTTTACAATTGTATGCATCCAACTTGTGGAAGGCTAAGACAGCGTTATAAGGCATGGCAAATATAGTACTTTTCAAGCTGTAAGTAAAAAGGTACAGCCAAAGCTGTCTTCTGACCTGGTAGTTAACATAAAATTACTTGAAATGATTGTTGACTGGCTTTTAGCTTTTAAATGCATTCAAATTTATGATAACTTAAATGTTCAAGCTTACCACTGGGTAATAATGCATAAAATATATAGAGTATGTACAGGACGTACTGTTGTTGCATTATAAATGATGCCTTGAAACAGTAATAATAAGCAGTTCATCCAGGTAATATAAAATAATCCAGCTAATGGTCTGCCGAGTCACTGGGTTAGAAAAAGAATTGTAATAATCAATCAAAAACTGTAAGTATTTTACAGGTCAGTTATGAAACTGTGTTGAGGTTTGGCATCAGTGGCAAACAAGTGGGAAACAGTTGCAATTCCATTTCTCATTTTGCAGGTAAAGGCTTTTTTTTCTATAAAGTAATGTGCTGGAAACATCAAAAATATCTCAGAATCCATAAAATGTCAAATTTTGTCAAATTTGTCAAATTTGCAATTAGTATAAAATTTGCTAGAAAGAAAAAACAAAGTGACAAAGTGTAACAAAGTGTAAAAATGTCTGACTATTACACTTGCCTTTTTAGTTATGATTCAGAGATTACAAAAATCCATAAAAATGATATCTGAATGACATCTCTCTCTCTCTCTCTTTCTCTCTCTTTCACACACACACACACACACACACACACACACACACACACACACACACACACACACACACACACACACACACACTGTTGGATAATAAGGGTGTTACTGGGAAACATCCAAGCAAAAATGTCAACCTTTGAAACGGAAATGCTCTCATAGCATAATGACAAAAAAAGAAGAATTTTGTTTGTAGCTGCTGAAAGCTTGGGTGGTCCACGCATTCATTCGGACTGACCTCACTATTGCCACCCATCTTGAGTCCTTCTTTTTTCTTTAGGGGCCAGCGCTGACCCTTGCCATTCTGTGAAGGAGCAAGTGTTGTGTGTAGCCTAGCTCTCTATCTAAATGGTCTGACACGAATGTTTGGGCTGCTTTATAGGAACATCTGCAGCAGCTGCCCTATAAATTCCCAGTGTTGAGAGAGCTGGGACAGAAAGTTCCATTTTTGTATTGCAGTGTACCATGGCAGAACAGACATCTCAGGAAACCTCCAGATCGCTCCGTTTTCTTTAAGGGGCGGGGGGGGGAATGGGGGGTCATGGGAGGGAAAGAGGGTGTTTGTTTTGTAAGTGTAGGAAAATACAAAGATGGGGATTTTCTAAAATGGCAGCTCTGTATCAGGGCCAAAGCTTGATATTACGTTGGAACAGCATGCAATGCTCTTCTCGCATTCTTTATACATATACAACCTTTCAAGAGTTTATGCTAGTAAACTGTGTGTTTATGAAGCTGCTTTCAAATAAAGCAGGCCTGTTTTTATCAGTGTGGTCTGGTTCTCACAGCTTGTTTTGTTTGTGTTGTGCAGTTCTCAGAATTTCAGTGGATTTTCTTTACATTTAACCTCTTAAAAATAGGGACTCATGAAATAAATAAATAAATAAATACAGTATACACAAAAATAAAAAATATATATAAAAATGAAATAATAATAATAATATAAATAAATTAATTAATAATAATAATAATAATAATAATAATAATAATAATAATAATAATAATAAACTGTAAATTGAAACCAAATTTATAATTTAATGAAACATGGTTAGATTTAACTTGTGTGAACAGTTTCTTATTCCGCTTTTGTTCGTTGTGATCTCAGTCTGATAGGTGTTTATAGTACAAGTGATGTTTAATGACAAATAGCCTATTTTGTTATGGAGCTTGCTGAACGTATTACTTTATATATATTGCCAATTTATTGCCTCACAAGCTTTGTATTAAACAAAACAATGGGATATAACATCTTGTTAGACTCCTACATCTCAATAGACATTTGTATTTGTGCTGTTCTGTAATTCTACACCTTACAGTTCTGAAGTATATTACTGCACTTTTTTTATCCATAGCAAAGTGAGGCAGAACACAGTCCAAGAACATAGCTGAGGAGCTGAGGGTTACAGGCCAAGCAGTGGCGCTCCCTTTTTTCCTGGACGTTGATTCTTTACATTCTGGTCAGTATCACGGTCCTTAAATGCCTGATCCCGGCTCACCCCAAATGTCTGTGGGTAAATCATTGCAGTATGCCCAAGAGGCATTTTTATGATAGGATTCCAGGCAACGGTGAATGAAGCATGAACGACTGAAGCTTCTTCGTCCATGCTGAATGGGAGATTTGTCTTCTTCTCCGCAAGTTTAGGAAACGTTCCATATGTGTTCCACAGACATTCTCCCATGAGTCACCCAAACACGAGGAGCCAAAACCAATTACAGCCATGCCAAAAATGACAGTTTCAGCTTCATAAGCATTGATTGCAGAAATGGAAAATGAGGATGATATTTTTTGCGTTGCCTTTTCAACTTTCTATTAGCCAACAGTGCTGATGGAGTGTCTTTGCTGGAGTATTAATACAAGCTACTCTCTCACTGTCTTTGTCTCTTGCCAATACATTGATCCAGTAATAACAACCAATAAGTGCAATTTGAGAACAAACCTTTTTTTTATACTAGTAATTTGCCCCAATTACTTCATTTACTCTAAGTTTGCATTATGTAACACCTATTCTTCTACAGAACAGGAGACATATGTGTTCAAGTAATTTTATTCTCTAATGCGTACCTTAAAACTGGGGAAAGTTGCAAAAAATTGAAAATTGCATTAGTAAATTGCTATTCAAAGTGACTGTACTTACAGTATGAGTTATACTCATCTGTATATTCATATTGTCTGCATAATATAACATCTAAAATTAATGTTTCACCTCCAGTGTTAAGTGATGCTCCTGGTAGGATTATGATCTCTTTCTTGGCTTTGTTAGGCTGCTAGACAGGACCTTGTTCATTTAAATAAAAAAGGAATTTAAGGACAAAACCTGTTGAAACCGTTGAAACTGATTGCCTTTTTAATTTGGTAATAAATCATGACAATAATGTTTGCACAGTTGGCCTTCATTTTTGCATTCTTTTTTATCAATTTGTTCTATAAAATGATTAAACAATTAAAACATTAACAACATTTAATATTATTCTGTATAACACAAAGGCACTCACATACTGTAAACGCAATTTCTACCCGCTGGAACATGAGCTTTTTAACAGTACATTCAAGCACTCAAATTTAGCAGCCCTTTCAGCAAACTTGTCACTGTGACCAGCCTCAGCAAGGACAAGGACAAATAGAGTGCAACCATGCCTTTTAATTAAGTTGTACAGTTCTTGAACGTCTTCCCAGCAGCTTTGAATTTCATCCAGCTCCACTCTTAATTATACAGCCACAAGCACGCACTGGAAAAGCGGTCACAGAGCACATCAAAGTGAGCTTTGTCATGGAAAAGCACAAAACTCTGAATCGTTGGGAATGAAAAATTAGAAAAATCTCGGAATTTGGACAGCATGTAATGCTGCTTTAATTATTCTTCATTTGACAGGGCATTTGAGATAGCCATGGTGATAAATGATTTAGCTCAGTGAGCTACAACGCTGAATTCATGCCTACTCTGAATTGCTAGGGCTCTTACCTTTTGTCCTGCACTGAGATGGAAACACAGAGAGTGGAAAGAAAGCATGTTTACTACGGAACAGCTCATTGTATAGAGACCCCATAGAGAGAGCTTTTTTATGTTGAGCTCATCAGGCATCCACTATAACGTTGTTGTCATAAAGTCTTGAAGGGCCTCCTCTTTGCCCAAATCTCAACCTGATTTGAGTGAATGAATAAACGAATGATTGAATGAACCCAGGGCAGATTGGTGGCACAGTGGGTAGCCTTCCAGCTCACAGCTCCAGGGTCCCCAGATCAATCTTGTGCTGTATTTGACTAAAACTCATACCTTGGACCTCCTACTAAAAAAATAAAATAAAATAAAATAAAAAGTCCTACTCACACACTCGCGACAGTCTGTTCAAACCCAACATGACTGTTCACAGCATCAACATTAAGAAAAATAGGTCTTATTATTATTAAACAGGTTGATACCTTGTCTCCCTTTATATACCCTCATATGCTTTACCACACCCACTAAAATTCAAAAAAGTTAATTAGTGGATTAGTTGAATCCGAAACTGAGAACATACTATAATCTGCAGAACTAGAACAATACCACTTACTATGCAGTTGGGGAGGTGAATATACATCCCTCTTGTTTTTAAACTCAAACAAACTAAACTAATGCAACTGCGACTTCCTAACTTCCCACTTCTGAGGTAAGTATTTAAAGGCGGTATTGCACTTGGGGTTCTGTCAGTTTCCATGTAGCATTCTATGACCACCTCTAATGTCCCTCACACATGCCGGATGGTTAGACTGACCGTGCTAGATGGCCCCTAAGTCTGACTGAGTGTGTGTATGTGTGTGTCTTCCTCGTGCATAGTATTTCCATGATAGCTTACTGAAGTTAACTGAATGAATGAAACTAACTGAGCAAAACCCCCACTACTCTTGAATTTTGCCAAAAATAGAATGAGATTAGGTTGTTCAAAATACAGGCTTTAGTTTCTAATGGCCCACACTCCCATTCGGGCTGGAATAGATGGTTTAACATGTGTGCCGTAGACAGGCAGTCGTCTCTCCCCAATCCACCATGAAATATAAGAGCTGCATGATTGAGCAGATCAACAAAGACTTGCTGAAAAGTCCCAGCTCAGCAAAAGCCAAAAACTGAGGCACGCAATGACCATTTGAACACAGCGCCAAAGAGAGAAAATATCTCTATTTTTGTCAAATGCTTGTATAGAACAACTTGATTTCAGTGGCATCTATTGCAGATTTTTGGTTTTGTTTAATTACAAAAATCAGTGAATCAGTAAGTCAGATATGGCCACTTGAATACTCATACTTTTTTTTATTAATTTTTTTTTTTTTTTTACAAATATCTAAAATATGTATTTAAAAAAAAAGTGTACAAATATTCTGACATTTCAGTATTGATGTATAACTTCAGTTATTGCAGGTCCAGATGACCAAATGGTAGCAAATGTTCCACTAATGGTTTCAAGCAATTATGCCGTTATTACAATGTTTTCACACCCCATTGCCACATGAGGTAATTTTACTAAATGTAATCATGTTCTCTCTCTCTCTCTCTCTCTCTCTCTCTCTCTCTCTCTTGTCTACTGGCAAAAAAATGCATGTCTCAGTGTGTCAAAAAAAAAAAAAAAAAAAAAGCCCATTCACTTTCTCAGCTTTGACAACTAGATCTTAAAACCTGATATCTTTATCCAATTCAGCAAAACAAAAGTAACACAAAATCACGGACATGCACATTCATAAGCCATGTCCATGACCCGAGGCTGCATGCAATTTTCCACTGGGTGGTCATGTTGAAACAAATATTCTACTCTTTAACTGGCTTGCAGAGGTTCATTGCAGGGAGTTCAAACAAATTTAGGGCACATTTAAATAGTGATACAAGACTGCTAGCTGGCCACAGCGGTGCTCTGTTTTAGCATGGTGTAATCTAAACAATCCATGGTGTGTGGTCTTCTACCTCCCAGGCTTGTTCTCTGCTCAGTTCTTGTGCTTCCAGAAAAACTCAATGTCTCTATTATTTCAGCAATCAGGCCAACACAAAAATATCTACTCATCTGAGTGCTGGCAGTCATTATGATATCATTTTGCCCGGTCTTGCTTCCTCTTGTTTCCACATATTGAACCAATGCAGAATCAATATTATAATAATAACAACCATGTTTTATTTTTGTTTTTGTAAAGATTAAAATACAGCATGCTGTTATAGCAAAATAATCCAAGACCAGGTGGTGTAGTGGAGCCATTACAGACTCTGACGTTTCCAATCCTATTATTTTCCACTAACAGCATTGTTCCAAAGTGGTTTATTCCTCTTACAACAGCAATGCAATTTAATGAAGACCAACATGACATACGTCATTACACTTGGTATTGTAGAATGTCTGCAAAACAAGTTACCAAAACCTGTTATCACTTACAGTGAACTAGGAGTCTGAAAAATCTCCATACATAGGAAAAATTGCACTTTTTTTTTTTTTTTTTTTTTTTACCAAATGAAACTTTATTTATAAAACGTTTTCTACATGATTATCACTTCTTTGTAAACACACATGGAGTCATCCCTCCCACTCATGATTAACTTGTGTTAACACATCTGGTGTTATGCATGCCATTGCATCTAAAATGTAACCGCATCCCAATCCAGCCATGAGAAGAATTTCGATAAGTCCTTTTTTTGTCAAAGGATGTATGAAAAAAATCTATAGTTTAAATATAGGTATTTCTGAAAGATACTTGTAGCATAAATAATTCCCTGATGTTTAGGTTAATTAGATAACACATTGCATATTGATATTAGAAAAGCATTAAGTTTCAGTTCAATTTACTTTGTTTGTGCACTTTACAAAAATGGGCATATTGTTGTGATATAATAGGAATAGAAGACTATACACTGTGAATCCAAACTGAGTTTGGTTAAGAGCCTCATTCAGTCCCATTTAAACTTGAGTTAAGTCAGCAGAAAACTTGACATGATACAGAGTAGAGCAAGATTCAAATCCCCAATTATAACCCCTTTTATAATATATTGTTATAGTTGATTAAACTAAAAAAAAAGTGTATTAAACCTATGTACATATTGTCAATCCTGGTTAGAACTTGGATGGGAGGCTGTTGGAAATAGCAGGTGCTGTTGGGGTCCCATGTTGGCTTTAGTGGGTAGTACTGCTTCCTTGGACCTTGAGCACTGGCTGTTTGAATCTTGCTCTTTTCTGTGTGGGTGGAGTTTGGCACCCCATGACCAAACACTTGATAAATTGTATAGAAGATAAAAGTATATAGAATGGTTCTAATTTTCATTGGACAATTTTTATGCTTAAAAACACAACCTTTTTGTGGGAATAAAATTATTTGTTCTAAAAATGATATGCTGTTTGCAAAAAAAAAAAATAAATTGGATCTACAGTATAAGATGTGCTCTTATAAAGAAACTAAGCAACATCGAACAATTGTCCACAGCCATCATGTTTTAATTTGACTTTCTATTTCTTAGAATGAGGCACTTACGCAATTTTTCTCCTGAGATATGAACTCTACCTTCGTGAACACTGCATTGTCTCCTCACCCTTTCTCTTTATTAGCACCTTATAACTACGAATGTCTTCAAACTGAAAGTTTGGCCAAGGAATTCTATTTAACAATCCTCATATGAGAATTGTGCAATGATATTTAGGAAAGGTAGTTGGATGGAAAAGTTCATATCAGGACACTGGGGCCACAAGAAGTATTCAATTAAGACATTTTAAATTCTCTGTTCTAGATTAGTTTTAATGTGTTGTGCATTATCCAGTAAGAAATATTTAAGATTTTGACATGAAAAAGGGAATATAAAGGAATATTGAAATGAATGTCCATATCTAAGAACATTTATCTCTTTGTTAAGTAGAGTTTGATTGTTTTTGATACTGTAATTCTATAATTACAGTATTACTGTATGTCATTTTAATGCAAAATGCTCTTGTTCAAATAAATGAGTCCTACACATATTTGTGATGCTAATTACATCACTTACGATCATGCATTTATCAATTCTCAAATACTATTACAATCATGTTAAATCAAATATGCACTCATCGTGCAGAAATATGCACAAAGTTTATTTGAAAATGAGGAAAAATGACTGCACACATTAATAACTATTGAAATCCACTAATTCCAAGTTTCCAACCATCCTCCAGTGGAAGTATGCTTATTGACAGTAATGTGTGAAAGAAGTGAGCAGGCATATGTTTTAGAGGAGCAGAGGCAGAAGAACACTACTTACAACAGATGTTTGCTTGTGAAGGGTCTCGAACTAGAAGGATAATTGAAAAAAAAAAAAGAAGTAATTTTTCCAGTTCATCAAATGCTAACATGTAAGATTTCATAAACTGACTGAACTGAGCAGTCCAGGGTTGGGGTTCGATTCCTGCCTCTGGTTTGTGTGCATGGAGTTTGCACACAAATGCTTGGTGGGTTTCCAGCAGATTTTCCGGTTTCTTCCCACAGTCCAAAGACATGCATATTACATTAATTGCCATTTCCAAATTGTCCATAGTGTGTGAGTGAGTATATAAATGTGTGCGTGCCTGTGTGCCCTGCAATGGATTGGTCCCCAGGGTGGACCTCGGCTCGTGCCCCGAGTCCTCTGGGATAGGTTCCAGGCCTCCTGAGACCCTGTATGGCATAAGTGGGATAAAGAATGAGTGAGTAAGTGAGTTCAGTGTCAGATACATGCAGTTGGATGAAACTAGAATGGCAGCGAATAAGAATACACAGGCTTGGTGCACATCATATGACAAGGACACATGTTAAACATTTTGCAGAGTAAACACTAAATCCTTTCATACTATGAGCTGTGAGTGTGTAATTGAGCTCATGTGCGTGATCCGTAGTCAGGTGAACTTCAGCATGACAGGTTCTGGGTGTTGTAGTTCTCAGTGGCCATGTTTGAAGTCCATCCTGTGTTCTGGAAAGTGTAACCTTCTGCCTAGCATGAATGTCAGTGGTAGCTCTGTCATTCATGATAAAAGAAAGAAAGGATTCTAGAGCCTACTGCTTAATTAATTCTTAACTTGTTAACTTTTTTGAGAATTTGCAAACTCACCAAACCAAAAAAGACCCCAAAATACAACCGCGTATCAATGTTGTAATAGCGCTACAGTGTATTTAGAATGAATTTCCTGGAAACCTTGCTAATATGTCAGTAATCAAAGTGTAAAAAAGATCTATTATATTGTATGTGTATATTAACCATCCGACAAGCTTACAGTATGTTTTTGTGTATGACTGAACTATCATGACATCTTGATGTAGTTTTTAGAAATCAAAAATGGCTCTATGCAAAAAAAAAAACTCCATGTTTTACTAGTATGGATTTTATGCTCCTTTCATGGCAAAGATTTTTGGTTAAACTTTTTTTTTTTTTCAGCAGAACTGGAGTAATACTACAGTATTTAAACCTGTAGCTTAAAAAATATGGTTTCAGCAAATTTCTCACTGAGATGACACAGAGAAGTAGAAAAAAAAATTATTTCTGCAATAGAAGTTATTTGGGCAACTAGAGAGAACAGTAAATACGACTTCACGAAATACAAATCTTATTGTGCTTACGAAATGAAAAACGACAGGCATCTGCTTAACAAATACAAATGTAAGAAGTGTTTATTTTCCCAAGATTCTTCTCGCCATTGCTGCACATGTGGGCTGCCGAAGCACATGTGGCCGTAAGTCTTCCTGAATGCTGTGTTTGACATATAGAAATAATCACTTTTATAATACAAACACTTTCTGGCACCAGCTTGCTGTCTGTGTAAAGGTTCTGGACGGAAGACAAAGGATGCCTTCTGCAGTGAGGCTTTCCAGGTTTTCCAGTCGTATGTGAGCCGAGCAGAAGAATCTGTGTCAGATTTTGTAGCCATGATTTGGGCAGTGATGATGAAAAACAGTGGAAAATGTGAGGAGCTAAATGCAGAATCGTATGCCATTCTTACACATTACCTGAATGTTTAGTTGCACCCTCAAGTGGGTTTTACTGTGTATGTGTGTATGCAAGAGACAAGAGAGGTGACACTTTGTTATGTGAGGTGTTGTGATGTGAAATGTTCTCTAGATATTGGAAATGGTCTTTACATTTGCCCATTTATACTACCGTTCAACAGTTTGGGATCACTTGCAAATTTCGTAGTTTTTGTTTAGTGGTTTATTTTCTATATTCTGCAACAATACTGGGGATTTTGAAACTATGAAATAACACATATGGACTTAAGTAATTATGTAACAACAGCAACAACAACAGTCAGTTGTGATTTTAAGACACGGAGGTCAGCCTTTCTGGAATTATTCTGGCAAGAACAGTATTGTCAAGTGTATTAGCGAAACCCATCAGGTACCATGATGAAACTAGCTCTCATGAAGACCTTCCCAGGAAGGCAAGCCCAACACTTAGCCAGCGTTACCAGCCCCAAAAATCACCAATTAACAGCACCTTGGATTAGAGCAGTTATGAAGGCTTTACAGATCATGAGTAGCAGATATATCTCAACATGAACGCTTCAAAGAAGATTATTGCATATGCTAGAATGTAGAAAGAAATAAAAATCAGGAATGACCATGGAGTTAGATTGTGATCCCAAACTTTTGAGCGGTAGTGTACATTTTTATCTCATTATAAATCTGAGCAGGTGAGAGTTAAGGGCCTTGCTCAAGAGCCAACACAATGGTGGTGGGGTTTTGAACCTGGAACCTTCCAATCAGAAGTCCAGTGCCTTCACCACTGAGCTACACCTGCTCTTTGCTGTATTACTGTACATTCCAGGTTTTTACTGTTTCATTTACCAATGTTTAATATGTTTGTTTTTGGTGTTGATAAGTACAGCTATTTTCCTTTAAACTTCACCTTTTGCTTTTTGTCATACATGTCTGCAAAACATTGTTGCTGTTGTTGTAGGACAGCCATATGCTGTTTTATGCAAACTTGAACTGTGAAGTATTAATACATAGTATAGTATACAAAATAAAGTAATGACAAGAATTGTTGCGGTATTAGTGTAGAGATGCTGTTTATCTATCAGCAATTCATGTAGAAATCTAAGATACTTCAAAGAATTTCATAACTTTTTTTTTTTTTTTTTTTTTGCAATTGTACCTTTAAGGTAAATATTCATTGAAATAAAATAGTTTGTGTCTTCATTTTGTGTCTTCATTTATATGTATTGCTGGCCATTAGCATGAACAAAGAGAGAGAGAAAGAAATGTCTAATAATGGTGCACAGTATATTGGTACTTAAATATGTAATAGTTACATTGGTTTCCAACAGAAGTGATAAATTGCTTAATAAATGACCATGAAAACATTTTTTTGTTGTTGTTTTTGTTTGAATGTATAAATGATTACAAAATATATCTTTCAATTAGCTGGTTAAAATCATTTGACAAAAATATATTAATACAACAGCATGTAATTTAAAAAACAGTACTTAAGATCTTTTAAATAAAATACAGTCACTGCATATCCATCCAAGAAAAAATGTCTGCAAAGTACATTAAACCACCTTTGCATAATATAAATGATGTAAGAGTGAATTGCATGAGCGCGCAAATTT
Source organism: Clarias macrocephalus (assembly GCA_011419295.1). Classification (NCBI taxonomy): domain Eukaryota; kingdom Metazoa; phylum Chordata; class Actinopteri; order Siluriformes; family Clariidae; genus Clarias; species Clarias macrocephalus. The sequence continues at coordinate 16,046 of JAAGKR010003618.1, forward strand.
GAAAATCAGTAATTATGTGACAATAATATAATTTGATAACATTTTGGAATGAGATGACTCCAACTGAGATACAAAATCTTTAATTTAATCGTTATCAAATGCCACCACTTTTTAGAATGTACATATTTCTCCAAATATTTAGTTAAGCCTTTATCTGTCACATATACACTATGGCACTGTGGTCTTTTTCTTTGCATATCAAAGCTGAGAAAGTTGGAGTCAGAGTGCAGGGTCAGCCATGATATGGCGCCCATGGAGCAGACAGGGTTAAGGGCCTTGCTCAAGGGTCCAACCGTGGCAGCTTGATGGAGCTGGGGCTTGAACCGCTGACCCTCTGATCAGTAACCCGGAGCCTGAACCCGCTGGGAAATTATTCACTGCACAATTTACCTTGCAACAAATATTCACCCTGGTAAACACTACAGCAGGCAACTATTCTTATATTCCTCTTCTTCAATTCTTCAAAAGCCCACCTAAAGTATGTTTTTTCTTGATGTTCAGTTGTGTGATGGTTCAGAGTTTCACAACTGCCTGCTACCTACTCTCACACACGGGAATACATAGGAATGATTTAATTAAGGACATACAATTATTCCAGCTATCACTGAAAAGTAATTTTTAAGTGTTATAGTACTGTATAACACCAACTCCGCAGTATTTATTCAACATAAGCAATACATCCTGACTGTAAAACTTAATGAAATAAAACATTAATTTATCAAATTTAACAAATTTAAAATATTAAATATACTTGTGAAGTCTAACAGTAGCAAACTCTTAGCACAGAATCTTTTGCTATAAATTAATTGTATTGTAATTGTGTATACACAAATATGTGTTAGTGTGAAAAATTAACAATGCAACCATCAAAACAAATTCTTATCTAATATGAAAGATAATATGACATTCACTGTAGGAGAACTTGAACGACACTTCATGACCAGTTATAAACAGGTAATATATTTTTAAACCAATGCTCAATACAGATACATATACAGTACATGGCGCACTACTCATTGTTTTAAGCTTGCCAGAAAGGGTCACGGGGCATCTGGTTGTAACAAGAGAAGTGCCCTGGTACTGAGATCACGTAAAACATTTTGCTCACTTAATATGCAGGACTGCACAATGTATTTATAACCTTAGTAACTGCCAGGTCACTGTTGCTTAAATTAGGCAAAAATTTCTTGTTTTTGTTTTGAAAAAAATCCACTACCTTGTCCATATCATGGGATGCATCATCTCTAAACCAACTGTGGTCTAGTGTAATGATGTAGATCAGGTTAAGGAACCATTAGAGCAAAAACCCACAGATGGTGCTGTCGGTGATGGCATCTCATTAAATATTTTTTTCCCCAGTGTTTCTAAAATTAAAGTTCTAGGGCTTATATTTAAAGGAAAAGAATATACAGTTAGAAAATACTATAGGTTGAAATATGTAAAAGATAAATTTATTTGAAGCACTAAACACACACACACACACACACACACACACACACACACACACACACACACAGATACATATACTGTACAAATACATACTGTACAGTTGTGTTGCATTACACTTCTGGTTGGGAAATAGTTCAGGCCAGATTAAAAGCTACATAATCTAAATATAACTTGAAATAGAAAGTCCATGTTGTTCTGGTGAATTATAGTAATTGTTGTTTAAAGAAGAGGTGTAAAAATATGTTATAAGCAACTGTGTTTAGATCAAAATCGCCAGTCTAGTACATGCTTAATGTGTGTGCGGGTATGGGAGTATAAGGATATGGGGGTATGAGGGTATGGGTGTATGGGGGACGGGGGATGGGGGGGGGGGGCAAATGTTACTAATGTGAAAACACCCTAACTCCTAAGGCTGAATCCCAAATCGCTCTCCAACCCCTGATCACATGATGCGTTTGAGAAACTCAGCGCTGTCTGTATCTTTATACCGCCACATCTCTTAGCCACCATTAAACACAAGAGAAAAAAACAAGGTAGTTATCAAAGAAGATATTTTGGTAAAAATGTCAAGAACAACCTTCTTTCCTGCTTTATCAGTTGCGGATTTGTAGGTCAGAGGATGAGACTGGCGCGTGCTACACGCACACAGAGATTTCGGAGGAGGCCGACAGCACTAAACCTCCATCAGCAAACCGCCTTTTTCAGCCGTCTCAGAAAACAATCCCAGAGCCCTAATGTGAACGAGCTAGTTAGCTTTAGAGCTGTGTTTAGAGCATAATGTTATCAGATGTGCTTTCTTACTGAATGTGCTTTTGTGACCGGTTTTGTCTGTGGTTCTTGACTGTGCAGTTGCTCTCTCATCAGTATGGTGGACTGTACTGACCTACTTTTACCCATGCTGACACCCAACAGTTAGTGTAATTAACTCTTGTAGAACACCTGGGATGCAGAGTGATACATGTAGTTAAGCATCCCAGTGGTCTTACTATCCATTATCACCACTTGTGGAATGCCTTTTGACCAATCAGATTGCTCGGTCAGAACTAGCTGTTGTATAATACAGGACAACTTAAAAAGTTTATGCTTAAACATGTTGATTTTGCTCGATTGATATATGGGGTTTTTAGCAATCAATTTCACGTACTTTATTTTTGCTTTGTTATTTAACAAGTCCCTTTCCAACTCATAACTGTGGGGCATGAAGCAATGGATGAATTGTGCAGATTTGCAAAAGAACACGTGTTAATCATACGTTTCAGTGATTGAATATTTCCAGTTTGAGAACTAAACTAAATAGTTCTTTTTTTTGTCAGCAGATCCTTCCACACTCCCCAGTGTCACGGTGATTATACAAGAACAGCATGATCGCTGAGGAAATTGGAGAGTGTAAACATTGGCAGGGCAGTGCTCATAGCTGTCAAACACATCCACATGATTGAGCACAACCTTGTGCTGCAGAGTAAACAGAAGAGGAGGCAAGGGTGCGACGCCATGACAGACACAGTGGAGCGCTAGGAGTAACAGGGCAAGAAGGAGTGTTTAACAGATTGTATAACTCAAAGAAAGGCTTCCAATCCAGCTGCTATAAATGGATAACGAGCACTGGTTCAAGTTGTCTATAGGAAAAGACATTAGATGACATTAGTACTACTTTCTTTGTAGCAGTTAACAGTATATTTGTTGTACGGTATGTATATGTACACATACATACAATATTCATACAAGCACACAGTATCTAAGACACTGACCACATCCATGATTTTGAGAAGTTTAACAAATAAAATAACAGCCCCCACACCCACTGACCATGAAACAATAAACAAATAAATATAGATTATTCAAAAGATAAATAGAAAAGGTAGAATACAAAAATATGTAAAATACTGTAAAATAGACCAAGCAAACATAATAAGTCACCATCACTTGGCTCTACATGGTTCATTTTCAAAATCTACAAGATTTCTATCTATAGTCTTAATGAATGTGTCTACAGTGGGCACACGTCCACTAAAACAGGACAGTTCTGATGAGACTGCACTCGCTGTAGCCCCAGATGACTGTTCTTGGCTGACAGGGGTGGTACCCTATGTGGTCTTCTACATTGGTAGCCATTTACCATAATGATTGACCAGTCATGTATTCTGAGCAGCATAGTTAGAAAGGCTGGTTATTTGAGTTACCACAGCTTTCCTGAAAATTGTGGTAAGTCTGATGATTTTCCTCTGACCTGTCATCGAAAGTGGATTTCCACCTGCAGTACTGCTGCTCGCTGGATATTTTTTGTTTGTTTTTCGTGCCATTCTGTGTATATTCTAGGGATTGCTATGAGTGAAAATCCCAGGAAATCAGCCACTTCTTAAATACTCAGACCAACCAGTCTGGCACCAACAGCCACAATAAAGGCAAAGTCATCACATTTGTCTGATGTTTCATGTTGTGAATGTTAACTGATGCTCAAGAAAGCTCTTCAGGAGGTATGCACATCATTGTCAAAGTTGATCATCGAGATGCTTCATGAATGTAAATACCTCAACCTCCTGAGACCTGGATTCTAATGGTGTGTGCATTGCATTCTCTCTTCACTGTTTCCCTTTAATATTGTCTGATAGTAATGGAATTAAGGAATGTCTTATTGTAATATTGTACTTTGGAATAATGTCACATCATAAGGAATGTATTGGTCTAAAGCTTAAAGTCTACACCTTAATCACATCTTGATTGTTTTATTTATGGTATAAAGAGGCAGAATTATGAACATTGTGTCACTGTTCAAATACGCATGGACCCAATTGTATTTAGAGATGCTTTAAAGACATTTTACTGTTTGTATCTTTCTGCTTATCCAGCAATAGTCCCACTAAAAGCAATATTACAGTAGAGTAGTAACAGTATCAATGGAGATTTCCCATGAATATAATTTTGTAGAGGTATGACTTTCATAAGGTTAACTGTGACTTGTCCAGTAGGCATGTGCCTATGGATGAATCATAGCCATTCCAATATATGGTATCTCAAAGCTGTTTCAATTTATGCTCAGGAATATAAGCCAACAAATGTTTCAAATCTGCCATTTGGCAGAAGGCAAAAGGTTATGTATGCCACAAGGATGCTGTAAGTAAGCAAGTAAACTACTAGTGCAGTTTCCTTTGAAACTAATAGAGTCTTGTTGTGTGCTTGTTTTCTAGAAAAAGAAAAAAAAGAAGAAAAAAAAACAGGATGTCGCCAATAGGATTTTTGTCAAAACACTGTAGCAATGTTAAATTTGCAATGTTACAAATGTTGGACTACACTTAGTATTCGGTTATTTTTATGATATAATGTGCGATTAAAAAGACCTGCCCTCGCAGTCAACTTGTCACTGGTCCACAACATAGGGTGCTGAAATGTCACTGTTCTTTCAGCACCCAGTTGGCAAGATGGCACATCTGTGTCCGTTGCTGGTGATGACATGGTCTCTGCCTTATATGGACAAGTCTATCCATCACATTCCCATGCTGCACTTCTGCTCTGTGTCGCACCTGAAATAAGATGCCCTGAAAGATGAGAAACCAATGGATTTCCGCCATTAATATTGAACAAAGCAACTGTCAGCCTGCCAAATAGTTCTGCAACTTTATTACTCCACTTTAACGCCAGGGCGTCTCAATCTACGACTACCTGTTTTCTTTCTACAAGATACGGGGTACTTACGGAGTATGTTTCCTCCTTATTTACAAGAGAGGGTGTTCCTCCCTGTTAAAGTCTCAGGACCCCTCTCTTGTCTCAGGAAATGAATGGACACGAGTCTTTCAAAGTATGGGTTTCTGGATACATGGGAAAGTATGAGTGCCATCTTCAGGTTCTGGAATGCCTTTTTGGCAGGCTTGGTCCTTTTTATACATTCTGGATGAAGTCACTGGTGGAGGGAATCATCAGGCTTGTATACAAAAATGATGGGGCTGGACCATGGACTATTAGACAATTCAAGTTTACAACTATTCACCTACTTTCTCCTTTACAGCTTTTTTAGCAAGCTCACATAGAATAGAATAGAATAGAATAGAATAGAATAGAATAGAATAGAATAGAATACCCTTTATTGTCATTGCAACTAAATTAAAGTGCCATTCCTCAGTGGAAAACAACAAGTAACAGTCAACCTATTGCAGTAGCATAAAAACTGCTATTGTATCTACTAGTTCTTGATTTTAATGTCCTGTACCTCTACCTGACAGCAGTAGATTAAACAGTTGATGTCCTGGGTGTGAATTGTCCTTTGCGATCTTATTGTCTAGTTTGAGGCAGCGGGAACTGAGTAAATCTTCCTAGTTGATGAGATAGCACCCGATGATCTTCTGGGAAGTTGACCCTCTGCAGTGCTGTTCTCTTGGCCACAGTGCAGCTGCTGTGCCACACAAATATGCAGTATGTCAGGATGCTCTCAATAAAGCATTGATAAATAGCCCCAGCTCAGACATGTACTCCCAAGAAGCGGAAGTATGGAATCCTCTCCACACTGTCCCTGCTAATGAGCAGCAGTAGAATGTCTGTTTTCTTCCTCCTGAAATCGATGATGACCTCCTTGGTCTTAGAAGTGTTGAGGAGCAGATAGTTTTCTCCACAGGCTGTCAGCCACTCCACCTCCTTTCTGTAGGCAGACTCATCTCCCCCAGAGAAGAGCCCTACAATTGTAGTGTCAATCAGTGAAGGTGTTGCTGTGGAGGACAGGTGTGCAGTCATGAGTGTACAGGGTGTAGAGAAGGGGGCTCACAACACGGTGCTGAGGCTGTTGGCTGATTATGTATGTGAATCACACAAATCACACTAGTTTGTCTACCAGTTTGTGGGGGAGGATAGTATTAAACGCAGAGCTGTAACACACAAAACATTGCCGGGTGTGTGTCAAAAGTTGGTGGGAGGAATAATATGATGTGACTCTGTACCAAATAACCAAAGTACTCCAACAACCAAAGTAACCAAAGTACTCCAACACCAGAAAGGGTGAGAGCGACTGGCCGGTAGTCGCTGAAACTGTCAATTTGGGATTTTTTGGGAAGGGGGACTATGGTCGAGGACTTTAGGCAGGGTGAGACAGTGAACTCGCACAGGGAGTGGTTAAAAATCCTGGTAAAAACTCCAGTCGGCTGGTCTCCAGAGTCCTTCAGCACCCGTCTGGAGACACCATCAGGTCCAGCAGCCCTCCTAGTGTTTATGATCCGCAGGGTATGCCTTTCTTCCAACTCTTCCACTGTGAGACTGATGCTACTGTGGGCCCCTGGGGGAAGTGTGGCTGCATCTGGTTGTTCCACCTCAAACGGGCAAAGAAGTAGTTCAGCTCCTCTACCAGCAAGGCATCACCATCAGCAGCACCAACATCTGTCGTGTAGTTGGTGAGATGCTGGACTCCCTGCCACAACTGCCTGCTGTTGATGCTGTCCAGATGGTCTTCAATTCTCCTGCTGTAGCCCAACTTGCCCTCTCTGATGACTCTCTTTAGGTTGACTCTGGCTGTACTGTAGATTCTCTGTCACCAGATTTGAAGGCAGAGGAACCCTTCAGGAGCTGCTGCTGTTTATCCAGGGCTTTTGGTTGGGGTAGACCTGGATGTGTTTCTCCACAGTGGCAGTGTCTATGCAGTTCTCTATGTAACACATTGTACCACTTTTAATGTAACACTGTCCGTGAACAAATTTTCAAAGACGTCCCAGTTGGTCCTGTCAAAACAGTCCTGTAACTGCTGAGAGGCACCAGCAAGCCATGTTTTTACAGCCTTTGTGATGATGAGAGCAGTTTTCCTGAGAGGGGCATATGCAGGGACTAAAAGTTAGGACATTTGGTCAGACCGAACCAGGTGTGGTAATGTAGTGGTCTGGCCCTGTAGCTTAGCTTGATGTTTGAGTAGACCTTATCCAGTGTATTTACTGCCCTGGTAGCACATTTTACATGCTGGTGAAATCCCCTGCTAGGATGTGCATAACATCAGGATACATATTTTGCTGACTCCTAATGCTACTATGGAAGTTTCCGATACTGTAGCATATGTATCCTGTGAAATGTAAGGAATGCAGTTATGATGACCACAGTAAGCTCTCTCAGTAGGTAAATTGGCCTGCATTTAACAGTAACATACTCCAGGTATGGGGAGTAGGGGCTATCTACAGTCACTGTGTTAGTACACCAGCTATTACTGACTGACTATGAACACATAGCTCCCCTCCTGTACTCTTACTGGAGTTCCTTTTCCTTTCATGATGCTGTGTTGTGTAGGCTGCTAGCTTGATGGCAGAGTCCGGAATGAGTAGATGAATAATGCAACTGTCCTTCATGATAGTGTTAGTCACCACATCTTGCTAGTGAGTGATCTGGCGTTCGTCATAAAGAGGCTGGGAAGCTGTGTACTTTGTGGCTCTTTCCATACCCAAGCTAGCGCAATGTCCCTGAAACCTCACTTCTGCTTCCTCTCCCTGTGCTGCCTTCACCTCCTCACCGCAGAGAAGGTAATCAACGGCGAGCCGTGGCTTCTTGCTATGCCCATCGGGTTCTTGTGTGAGCTGAGAAATTTGGCTGTGATAGATGTTGTTCACCCAACTGGATATAGACAGGACGAGAAAAAACAACACATATGCACGTCAAACAAAGCACTGACTAGAGCAGCACTGACCTGCCATCTTCTGTTTACATTAAAGCTGATCAGCTTTACATGCATAGCAAGACCAGCTTAGAGGCAATAATTGTGGATGCTGGTAATTGAGTCTTGCAGTAAAGAATGAGAAACTAGAAGGATGGAAGCGGACACCCCTCAGCCTGGTTCTTGACTTGAATAATGTAGACCTCTCCAATGTTTCGGCAGAATGTCTTCTTTCTGCTTCCATCCAAACTTCCCCTCTTTATCAGGTTACAGGATGGTGTAGCCCATCTTCTGCCCTTGCCTCTGAGCTGTCCTCCCTCTCTTCACCAGGCATGCATGGCAGTTCAGTGGTCAGTGACAGAGCCAGGTTCTCCTCTGCTTGGCCCCCCAGGGCTGGCATTGTCAAGAAGAATCTGTCCTAATGTGAATCAGCCATGCACCACACCAACTCCCTATTTAGACCTCAGCAGCAGGGACCACTCAGACCTTCCATGAACACAGGTGAGCGACGCCACAGCAGACCTGACGGTCAGGGGAGGGGCTGAAGGATGGGCTAGTGAAACCATACATCCAGAGTCAAGGGGAGCTGCAATGCAGACATCGGCCATGGTGACCTGCGGTGTGGGTGCTTGCAGTGGTGTACAGGAGTATAGCCTGTAGCTGCTGCTCCATTAACGGCTCCATGTCTAGATAGATGACTGCATTGTGTTTATGCCTGCATCCTCCTCCTTTGTAGAAACTTGCTAATGTGCTAGCAGACAGAACACAAAAAGAGACAGGGAGTAGTGAATACAAATGCTATTTAATTTTAGAATATTGGTATTAGAATAAGGGGATGTGAGGGAAAAGTGTATGTGATATTGTCTTGGGAAATGCAAGAGAAGAGCCGATGTGCTGTCATTTAGAGAGCCTTATTCCATAGCCATGTGTTTGTTGCTCAAAACAACATTTATAAATCGAGAGCTTAATTTTTAAGACTGTAACGGATGCTTAAAGCGCTCTTCCTTTTTTAACTCCTGGTGGGACAGTGAGACAACTGAAGGCGATCCCTTGGGTCCTATATGGGACCCTGCACTGTGCCTAAATCATAAGGCACATCATTCACTGCTTTTAATAACCTTTTGTTTAATCTTTTGTATTAGCTTTCTAATCAATATTTCTCCTTTACCTTTTACCTCTTACTACTGCTATCACTACTGTTACAATATCTTTTTTTTTTTTTTAAGTTAAACAGATAATGCAACAACAATCAAAAGATGAATGAGTACTTACAGTGGGATGTGGCTGTGTTTGTCTTATTTTCTAGTCTGGATGTCTGAACACTGTTATAAACTTATGGGTCCATGGCTATACAGATACTGTGTGAATGAATGTTAAGCAGCATAAATGCTATAATTAAATATTAATATTCTGGTGTTTTGAGCTTTGAAAAATTAATATATTATGTGACTATCCTTTGGCTTCAAACCAGAGTCGATTCTTACACTTGCACACTTGCATAAAGGGATTTTTTATGATCAGTAAAGTGTATACTTAACTATTTACAACAAGCTGGTACTAATGACCATCAATTTCATATGTAGGTTGAAACACAGACATTAACTGTAACAGAAACGGCTGTGCAGGAGTTTGTAAAAGACAGTTTCATGCCACAGGTCATACACCATGACAAAACTGAGCACAGCTACAAGATACGAGGTATTTATACTGCATGAGTAAGGTCTCACCCTAGCAATGATTTCAAAGCGAACAGGGGTTTCAAAATATTCTGTTCAAGCTATTTTAAGAAGCACATAGAAATGGGCAATATTGAGGACCATAGATGCAGTGATCAGCCAAGGAAACTCAATACAGCAGATGACACGTCATGCTTACTTCCCTTTGACAATGGAAGCTATGCAGCAGGGCTATCAGTGAACTTGTGAAAACCAATGGGACCCAGGTACATCCATCTACTACTACATCCAAATCTGCCCCCCCCCCCCCCCAAAATGGTCTTCATGGAAGAACTGTGGCTCAAAAGTCATACCTCTGGCATGGAAACAAGACTGAGTGTACAGTATAAGTGACTCAAATACTGTATGCACAAAAACATCAGAACCTGGGTGCAGAAAGGGAGCAGGAGGGTAGGTTGTTTGCCAAAGGGTTGAAGATGAGTACAATAATGAGAAAACAGTAAAGCAGGTTCCTTGCTAGAATGGGGTTGCATTTCTGCAAATCAAGTTTGCTATTTGGGCAGGATTCATGGTGTCCTCAATACCAGTATATCCATTAAGGATATACAGGCAGATGCAAAACCATCAGGCGAGGGCATCTGATGGTTGCAAACCTCCACCGAGTTGGAATGGTTTATTCTTGACTCTTATTTCAGGGGAGGCAATGTCCTGACTCTCACTGAATTCAAATAAATGGTTAAAGCGATTAGGTGCCCAGTTTAGGAAAAAAGATGAAAGAAATGGACAAAGAGGTTAAAGAAAAAGGTTTGCGGCTATGTCATCTCTTTACTACTATAATAGTATGTATGCAATAAAATAGGCTAGCACTTATATTTGTTAAGGCTTTTTATTTTTTGGCAGGGGAGCTAAAGTGGAGTTTGCCATACACACTGGGAGAGGGTGCCCTATGCACTAAAACCACCACTAAAGCAAATATTAGCCATGTAAACACACATAGAATAAATATATTCGTTCTTCAATTGTTTGCCCCACATGGGGATAACATTAGATGACATGACCAGTCTCCGGAAACTAGCAACAGAAGGGAGAGTTCATGGTAGCTTGGTCTCAGCCCCTGTCGTACAAAGATGTGTGTCAATGAGACACAAGTATTTCACATATTTTACATTATGGAAGTAATAATTAAGTAGCTGGTGGCGTATGCAGCCAGGTGATTGCTCTACTTCTCAGGTTCATCTGAGATGAACATCTGATTGGAAGGACATGATCAGACAACGTGATAACCTTGTGCAAAGGCAAACTCCTTATCAAGGTCCAAGGATATGCCTCTCACAAAATGTGAGGAAGGTAGAATGTGTTCAGTGCTTGGGTTACTGTCCTTGGCTAGGTATATGTAATTCAAGAAGAATATATAATTCATAGAAAGTCTTCTATAGTCCCTTCATTTACCTTCAGTTATACTATTAACTACATATTAATATTTCAGTTTTGATCAAAATGTTATGTCCTAAGCAACCTTTACTTTATTATTTTTTAAGGTAAATGACCACTTTTACACCACTAAATTTATCAATGCAGTTTCATTACTTGCAATACTAATCTTTTTATGCTGCCCATGGAAGGTCAAAATCGGCATTATAAGAAAAAGATCTATAGTTGTGACATTTATCGTAAATAAGATCTTACTTGAACATCTGACCAAAACAAGAGGGCTGGCTCAGGAACATTGACTGAGGTATTGGTTACAATTATTGTTTTTGTTTGTTTGTTTCGGGATTCCCTGCCTCACATGAGAAATCTGTTGAGATGATTTGATCCTAAACCTAAGCTAGCTTTCAATGACCACCCTACAACAAAATAGTGATGAATGTTTGAATGATTTTTCACACACACACACACACACACACACACACACACACACACACACACACACACACACACACACACACACACACACACACACACACACACCACAATAAGAAGATATTAATGTTTGGCATAAACAAGATTCTAGACTACGTTCTGCTTTTTCTATTTTTGATGCCTAAATACTAACATATAGATGCTTAGAAATGATAATGAGATTGGAAATATGAAAAAAAAAACATTATCATAAGCTATAATAATAAAATACATTGATAAATGTGTATTTATAACACCTGCCATTGTACAGTTCTCAACAGCTCACAAAATTATAGCTTTTATCTTCTCAGAACTTCTTTCAAATTACAAAAGTGGTTCTGCCATCTATTACTGGCATTGCATTTTTATTTAAATGATATTTTGCTAGTTTTAGGATAATGTGATTTTTTAAAATTATTTTAACAATATAAATAATCAGTCAATAATCCACGTCAACATTGACTGGGATCAAGCAGTTTGATAAAGAAGAATGAATGAATGAATGAATGAATGAATGACTAAACTCGAGTATAATTATTTATTTACACAGACAGTTATTAGATGTTCAGTTGGATGTTATGTTATCTTCTGTCTAACTACAGTTGTATGCTTCAAACATGGTGCTGTTAAATGCTGATGAAATGAAAGGATGATTTGAATTGTAAGGGTGCTGATGAATGATTCATGGCAATAGCAACAAGTTTACAATGATTATGAAGTTTATGACTATTAAGATACTAAGTAATAAACTACATTACACAATACTGGTAATAGCTCAGTTATGTTAACATACGTAACGTACTTTTAGTTTGAAAAAGCAATTTTCTTTGCCAAAGCAAAGCTTCTCCCTACAATTTAATGGCTAGACTTGGCTTCTTATACCTATACTTACATGGAGGTGTTTTTGAGGTCAGCTGCCTCTGGCCTTGACTCTCGGCAAGAGTGACAGGTAGCAGTCTGAGGAAAAGCTGAAAAAAAACACTGACACTGACGTTCCGCCTCTGGCCGAAACCATAAGCTGTGGTCGATCTCTGGAGAAATGAGCCTACCATATGAACTTAAAAAAGAACTCTGATTTCAGGAAAAATAATTTTCTTGTACATAAACATGAAGCATGAGTTTTATATGTACTGTAGTGATAAACATAAAGCAACATTAACATTATAATATGTTCCCTCTATTTTAGTCACTTGACTATAATTGTTTTCATGATTTAACCAGGGTTCCCAAAAAGTTTTTAGTCTACAGTTTGGTGTTAACATGTAGCACATATAATCAAACATTGAATAAAATATGCAGGCTTTTATAATAGGTTAGAAAAAAAACTGTAATTTAGAAATGTATGGTCTAACAATAAAAAAGGAAACAAGCAACATGACCAACATTGCCAGAGTGTCCACAGTGACTAGAACTGTTTACAAACTTGTGCAAAAGAATTGTGTTTCAAAATCTAGCAGAATTCCATGGCAAAAAAAATGGAGGGAATTAAACTTGTGTTAATGCCAGTTTGTGAATGGCCAGGTTTGTGGTGATCAGGTTTCCACCTTTTAAATTTTCCTCAAATTTGGCGGAAAACATGGTTTACCTTTAATTATTTGGAGCATATTTGCTTCACATATTTTCATATATATCAATACAAAGTGTCTTAGTAAAATTTGGGACCACCATGCGCTGCCAGAACTGCTTAATCGAGTATTAGTGAAGAGAGAATTAAATAAACATTGCCAGACCAAAAAAGGTCGCTATTTCATGAGATTTGGAATAACTAGAACTGCCCAACACATTATTAAAACCTGAACCTTTCATCTTCATGGAAGAAATACTGTATGTTTTTTTTTTTTTTTTTTAATCATGACTGAAGATGTAAAGACGCATGGTAAAAAAAAATACAGTAGAAATCAAATCTATGTTTAATAGTGAAAGTAAGAGCACTTCCACATTCAAAATGTGAAAAGAACAGGATTAGGATTAAACCACTGGCTGTCCATTAGAGAACCCCTTGTTAGTAAACCTAATTAGAAAAAAAAAAAAAAGAAACACTTAGTTAAAGATTGGACTTTGGAGCAATGGAAAAAGGTCATGTGGTCTGATGAGTGCAGCTTGACCCTATTCCAGAGTGATGGGTGTGTCAGGCAGTGGAGGCAGTGTTATGATCAGGGGTCAGGTCTAGGATCAGCAATGTTATGTGGCAATAAAATGAAATCTGAACTGAATGACCAGGTCCAATGACCGTGATGGAACAGATATATTCCAGGATTCAAGATGTGAAACTGTGGTTCTGGAAGTATGAGGAATAATTTTCACAAATAAATTCACCACCATGCTGTGCACCATAGTCAAAGCTAAAGGCACGTAATGAAATGTTGAAGACTGGATTTCACTGGGCTCTGGAACTGTTTTGGAAGCATGAATGCCATTCATCAAAAATATATTCTCTCTGCTGGTGATTTAATGACAAGGTGGTTCAAAACTGATCCAATACCCACAGGTATCCAACTGGGTTCAAGTGAGATCAGGTGACTGTTAATGTCACAACATATTAAATTAGATTTGTTTGTCAACATCAGAAAAGTAATTTCTGCAAAATTAAAAATGTAATTTGAAAGAATGTCTAATGCAAAATGCAAAGATGTGCAACAGTACAATAGCAATAAGTGCACAGTGTTAAATTAAAGAATCTCACAGAGATTATATAGGTCAATTTGGGCTCATATGCACTCTAAGAGGGTTAAATCAGCACTGGGGATTTTGCTGTGTTTACAAGAAAAAAGTTTTTAGAATTTATTGTTATTATTTATATACTAACTTATTATTTCTATGTTTACACAATAACATCACACATTTACAATACTATACATAACTTTACACCGGTGTAAGTAGATACTAAACTACAGCGGAACCTGGGATTATGTGTTGTAAAGTTTTCATACTGTACAAATAATTCCTGTGCTACAGCGCAAGTAAAAAAGAAATCTATTCCTCAAACTCAGCGCCAGCTCACTCAGAGGTAAAGAACACAGAGAGGTAAAAAAGCACAAACAGAGAGGTAAAAGCACACACACACACACACACACACAGAGGTAAAGCACAGATTGAGAGAGAGAGAGAGAGAGAGAGAAGGAGGTAAAGTAAACCACTAGCACGGGTTGCTGTATCTCAGAGGAAGGGGCGGGGCTTCAGAAGGACCGCCCCTTCTAACTTTTGGGACGCACACGCGCTACTCGGGCCGCCTGGGTGGTCTCTCTACTTTGGTGAGCTGTTGCTAAGCAGCTAATAATAGTCGTGTTTGCTGAGTAATTTTTGCCCTTCTGGAACCAATCAGAGCCGAGAAACCCCGGCCACCTGACAGACCTGGAGGCGGGATTTCGGGATGAAGGGTTTTTTTTCTAACTCGTACCCCTCCTCCTCCTCCGTCTCCGAATGGAGAGAGCTCTCTCTCTTTCCCCTCCTCATCTTATTGAATCGCAGAGAGACCGCTGTGTCCCGCGGCCCTTAACACACACACATACACACACACACACACACTGAGGAGCTCATAAGCACAAAACACAGAATGCATCGGCCACGGAGCCGTCGTTCCTTGCATTACAGAAAACGCTTTGGCTTCTGATTTTATTGTTTTGCTTTCTTGCTTTTCTTGAAAGAGAGAAACTGTGAATGCGAGAATCATCGGAGACCTCCGGATTCGCGAAATGTTGCAATGGAAGGCGCCGACTCTGACTCGCCGTGCCAAACAGGAGTATGAAGCGCTTTGTGGCTCTGCGAGCACCGACACAGAAACGCCGTTTACTTCGGATATTCAGCGACGCTTGCGGGCCGATCGACTAGTGCCGAGAGCGAGGACAGGACAACATGGCCTCGGCTGGTAACGTCTCCTTCGATCAGGAAAGCGGGGAGCCCGATCGGCCGAGGGTAACGCGGAGGACTAGGCGGAACGGTCGCGCAGCCCCGCCGGACTTGGAGTACTTAGAGCGGCCGAGCTACTGCGATGCAGCGTTCGCGCTTGAACAGATATCGGAGGTGCTTTTGCGTTTTTATTCATCTATTCCGCATGGAAGTAGTCAGTGCAAGACAGACGGTTAAATGCCTACTTTATTGTTTAATCGGACGTCGTTGTTATTTTTTTTCTTCTCTTTTTGTCCTGCTGTTTTGTGTTCTGCGCTCTCTGAGGTTGTGTGAGATAACTGTCACATTGCCGCCTATACATTAGCCCCACCTATGTTTCCGTTATTTTATTTTATTTTTTTGAGTACAACTGCTCTTTTCTAACACGCCTAGCTCTGGACCGATATGTTATTCGCGATAGTATCTACACAGGGAGTAGTTTTCCTCCCGTACGGCTGAGAGAAAATCCATGTGGCTGCCCTCTTCCGTTCACAAATATTGCCCTAACTCCCCCTGCGGTGGCAGCTCCTCAGCGTCGCGCGGTGCTATGGCTACATCCCAAACCGCATCTCATCGTCTATCTTCTAATGTTATAAAGTATGCCGTTGCAGTACGCGCTGTTTACACGTTAGTTGCTGTAGTTTGTTATGGCTAAACCGGCGCGGCAGGAGCGGAACCCACGTGCGCCTACTACCTCGAATCACTTGACACTGTTTGGTCACGCTCACGAGCACTGCACCGCGCGACCAGTGCATCATGTTGTGACCAAAAAATATATATACTAGTGCATCTAATAGACGCATGCAGCGTTGCATTTGTGCAAAGCTGAAAAATGAGTCGAGCCGTACCGATGCTCTGCTCAGGATCGTGTAGATATGTAACTTAGTGAACCGTTACGCTGTAAGAAAGCTGTACCGTTACTGTTTAAAGCACGCTTACTGTCACACACGGTCTTGTTAATAATAGCAAGTGTCTGACACATCAGTGCTTTGGAGAAATAAGTGCATTAAAAAGAAACGATTCAGCCAGATTTATTTTCCCGTTAGGGAGAAACAGACTAATATTTGTTGTTGGTTTTTCTTTTTGTTGTAGGGTAAGGCGACTGGAAGAAAAGCACCGCTGTGGCTGAGAGCAAAGTTTCAAAAACTTTTGTTCAGACTCGGCTGTTATATACAAAAGAACTGTGGAAAGTTTCTAGTCGTGGGCCTTTTGATATTCGGAGCTTTCGCTGTTGGTTTGAGGGCAGCTAATCTGGAGACCAACGTGGAGAACCTCTGGGTTGAAGGTAAGAAAAAAACTTCCTTACTCTCATATTTCGTACTAATACTTCAGTTTTTTCCCCCTAACACACGCGTGCTCTTGTTGGATGCTGGAGAGATTGTTTATTGTGAGATAAAGTGTGGTGAATTCCAGTAAAAGCGTGAAAACGCCCGGTTTTATTCATGTCCTTCACGCGGCGTCAGTGCTGCGCGCGCGACCCGAACGAGGCGTCTCCTCGCACCGCTGTGATATTTTACTAACACCGACTAATTTGTGTTTTTAGTAAAGAAATGTTTGACAAAGCCGCCATTTTGTGAGGGGGTGCGAGTGTGTGTGTGTGTGTGAGCGTGTGTGCCTCCCTCCCTCCAGCAGCTGAATGTGATCCGAGTGGCTGTGTGTGGTCCTGTTTTGGACGGCTTTCAACTTTCCAAAAAGATTTGTCTCAGGGTTAAAGGATGAAGAGAGAGAGAGAGAGAGCGGAGGCTGAACGCGGGACACACAGAGAAGCCTCGAGTCGCTCAGCTCACAGATTTCAGATGATTTTAGGCAATTTCGACGAGTTTTCGGGAATAAATTCGCCGTTTGGGGCAGTTAAGTGCAGGTCGTGGTGTGTTTGTGCAGTGGGGAGGGGCGACTGCAGACTTTGATCTGCATTCCAGCAAAATGGAGGAGTTTTGATAGCAGGCTTCAGTTCACTTAAATCCAGTGACTGAATTGACCAGCCATGTTTTCTTCCACTTAATTATGTGTTTATTAAATAATTATTAATGTGTGAGACTGGCTGTAAGAGCAACACAAATACAATAATATGATAACATTGCTCTCAGGTCAGTATGAAGCTCAGATGATGTTTGACAGTGAGAAACTCCATCTCTTGCTTATATATACTGTGTGTGTGTGTGTGTGTGTATAGTATATGTTTATAGGACATGTCCAAAAATATATACAATTATACACACTTTTATGATGTGCAGTATTATGATAGTATTATTGATGCTACTATGTGACCATCAGAGGAGAGGCATGTAATTAATAATAAAATAATTATTATAATAGTCAATTATGTAATAATAATTATATATACACACACTCACACATAGACTCACATACACACATTAAGCATATAATGTCACCTAAAATGTCACGAGAAGAAACATGTTTAAAGTTCAAGTTTTTCATTAAGGTGGTGTTGCTTCACCAGAAACAATGTTTAAAATGCTTTAACAAATCTTTTCAACAATCCCAGCATGAACGCAATAAAACATTTTTCTTAAGCAAATCCAGTTGCTGTGTGACCGGCTTATTAGGTGACAGACGATCACAAAACCCTTCCTAAGAGATCCAGATATGGAGAGATGACAGCTGCCAGATGCAGGAACATTAAAATCTGTTTGTTTGGATTAAGCTTTGTAGCTGAGGGATAGATTAGTTCTGCCTGTCCCAGGGATTTTGAGCTGGAACATGTCGGCCCGGTGTCCATTAGGATGCATGTTTATGTTTCATTTGGAACAGCCTTTTCCTAGCGACCTCTGAACGACCCCGCTGTTGCACTTTGTCTTGTACCTTCTGCTTAAATTCGGCTCAAATGGGAATCGGCGTGATCTCATCTCAGCTTTCATCACTCGCCATTTAGAACCGTGCAGCTCCAAGGAATATAATTTGTTTGGTTTCTGTACAAATTTTACAGTTAAGACGGATGTAGGTCGTGCTTTTATGGACTTATCCAGCTCTGAAAGAAACCGTATGCACTTTCACTGCTTCAGAATGTTTGAGAGAAGCCGTTTGTGTTTCAGTTTAGTTTCAGGTTCTCATGTTCAAGTGTGTATCTGCACCTCAGAGGTATGCCATTGACAAAACAAAGGAATAAACTGAGTTAGCTAACTGTACAGCTGTACAGCAGTAATGTACGTATAGTTAGCCCTGGGTCTGCATTACATTGCATTACAGTATGAAGTCACAGTTATATTTACACAAACAGAGGAAACAGGGTTCTGAAAGCAGCATTAAAAATATGGCACTATTTTAATGCAGCAGGTGAAGTGTTTTTCTAAGATCCATGTTGCCTGCTTCCCGATTTCCTTTTCTTCACACTGTAATTGCTTTCTCGTAGATGTTTATTCAGGGTACGGTATGTCTCTTTGATAAACTTAGGTGTTCTTCTCATAATAGTTATATCACATTTAAACCTCATTGAGAGACTTTGATTTTTTTGCTGTTTGAACAGTTAAAAAATGCAAACTTTGATTTTTTTTTTGTTTAAAGAAGATATCAAAGCTTTTTAATTAAAAACATTTTTCAGAAAGAGCTGCGGTTCTATTCTGCCATCATTCCACTTGATAGAAAGGAACCAATCCGGCAGAAAAAAAATATTAAGATACTAAGAGCTAGACTGTGTTATTTTCCCCCCCAAAAAAAGGTTGGGGTCTTGGAATTGGAGGCCACAAGGCTGAGTCCCTGAGGACCTGAGGTCATCAAGTGGAGACTTCGCTATTTAAAAGCTCATCTGATACCATGGTGAATGAGCCTGGTGTGGAGTGAGGGCTTCCAGCCCGTGCTGGAAGTGGAGAGAATAGTTAGAATCATACACCATTATGTTATGCGATACTCATTCCATCGTTTAAAAGTCAGTTTAAAATTAAGAGCCACGAGCGATGTATTAGATGTGCCCAGTAGGGGGCAGTATGATTTTATCAGTGATTGTGATCAGTAGGACTTGGATAGATTTCTTAGGCATGCGTCGTTTCAGGCTTTACTTTCAAGCTTGTATGATTGTTAGAGGGGAAAAAACAAATGCCCCAAATGTAGCTAAATCCTGTCAGCTAATAGGACAAGCAGTTTAACAGGTGGAGGAAAGTGCAAACACGGCATTAAACATATGGTTATGATTGGCTCTATGTCATGGTTATGCTCAAGGGCATATAGTCTGTGATGCATACGAGTAAGAAAATTGTCTGTGAATGAAACAGATTCTCTGTTCTGTGGCGTGGAAAGTAAAATAAACAAGTGCGTTAGTTGCAATGTGTTAGTAATTATGAGACTTTCTAATATACATTATTACAGGATAACTCCAGTGTATATTACAGTGTAATGTACATAGCATGTGTTGTGGTTAAGGGTGTTGTTTCGCAGGTAATACAGGATTAATATGCATGCATAGTTTCCTTAGCATTGGGCATTTTTCATAAATTTTGCTGTAAACAGTCTGGAAAAGACAGATGTGTGTGGAAGACAAGAACAAATGGAGAACTTCCCATTCACAACTGGCATCCTGACAGGCCTCCAAGTCCTGTGTTTATGTTCTGCATACCTTCACCTGATGTTATTCAAAAACCAGAGACACCAGAATGTTTCTCTCTCTCTCTCCCTCCTTCTCTCATTCTCTCATTCTCCCTCTCACTTACCCATGTGCCCCCCCCCCCACACACACACACACCCTGCTTTCTGCTTGCTTTCCTTCCGAAAGTTTCCCCACACTAAAGACCCCCCTCCCTCCTTTACTCTCTTCGCCTCACATCCCTCCTCCCCTCCTCTCTTGGGAGTCCAGCCCTGGGATGCCAGATGTATTACAGAGTGAAGCACAGCAATGTAAACACTGTGTCTTGCCATGGATGCCGGGTGGTCCGGCCCTCCCCCTCTCGTCCTCTCAGAGAGTGAGAGTGAGAGAAAGAGAGAGAGACAGAAGATAGTGGAAGCAGTTATAGAGATATTTGTGGTTGGGCTAGAGGGCCAGTTTTTTTTTTCTCCATTCTTAACAGGCTTAAAATTTCAAAGTGGGAAAAGAGTAAAGCCGTGACACGATGCAGAATACACTGAGCAACATACCTTAAGAGTTACAAGCAGCTATTTTGGCAGCCTCTTCAATAAATGTAGCTTTGTTTTCGATTCAAATCAGACGGAAGCAATAAAACAAGGATTTTTAAAAAATATATTATTATTATTATTTTTAATTAGTATATATTTTTTTGTTTAGAAAGAAAATGTAGTTTGCAGCTTTAGGAGATCTGAACTAACACAAAGGCATGTGCATATACAGACATTTTCCCCACTTGCAGAAGGTCCAAAAGTCCATATGCTTATAAGAACACAAGGTATAAATTTACAGAATGATGTAGCTAAATACACTAGAGAATATTACTTAGTTCCAGGACATGTGAATGATATCTTATTTTGCTGGAACTCACTCAGTGTTTGGGTCGGTGCACACTCAGAATCCTCAGTACTATGAACACACACGCACACACGCACACATTCTCTCCTTACTTTTTTTTTTTTTGTTGTTGTTGCATTGCGATCTAGTTGATTTGAATAGTTTTTTTTTCTTCAGAGTAAGCGACCTGAATGAAGCCAGCAACGTGGAAAAATCTGGCCTTTCAAGGCACTCTGAATGTACATCTCTGGATTGCAGTAAGCTGCATTTGTACGCAGCGGACTGCTAAATACACCCATTTTTTCAAGGCACAGCTCTGGACATGTGATTAGCATAATTAGGGAAGAGCAGGCCATACATATGGTAATGCAGCGTGGAGTAAATGGCAGCTGCGGTGTAAAATTTGTGTCAGGGGTCGACAGACTGCTTGGGGGCATTGTGCCACAGCTGCGGGTCAGGAACTCTCTCTCTCTCTCTCTTTCTGACACCTCTCAGTCTCCTACTCTTTCACTCCCACCTTCAATGACATCACATCCCTCTTGTCTCTTATCTCCAGAAAGGAGTCTTGGAGTGTTGGTGGTGTGTGGCCAGTGCGTGCATCATTTAGTATGCAAAAGTTAGCTTGCTGTCAGTTGAGATTGAATCAAAATAAATTGCTCAGCAAAACCATACAACATGCTGCTTTCTATCAAAAACTTTCTTAGAAGTAAAAGTTGATTTTTTTCCCCCCAGTCCTTTGACTCCCTTTTTGAATGAAGAATATTTTCATTCATATTTATAAACCGCTTTATCCCAGTTCAGGGTCATGGTGGATGCAGAATGGGAGCACACGGTGTAATAAGGCGGAAATGCACCCTGAATAAGTTGCCAGTCTCTGCCAGTCCCACCATACACACACACACACACACACGCACACACACACACACACACACTCATTCACATCTAACATCAATTTAAAGTAGATAATGTACTGTAGATACCAGCCAGTTGTTGGAATGTGGGAGGAAACCAGAGAATCCGAAGTTAATCTAAATGGGCACAAGGACTCTGCTCACCGCGAATCCACAATATGGCGCTTTTTACTTAAACTAACCTGTTACTGCTGAGTTTTGATTAAACTTGCATTATATTACCCAGTGCTGGGACAGCAGGTGCAGCATAAACTATGTTGCGAGATGTTTAGATTAAGACTATGCTCATTTAGTCTGAGACAAGAGACAAGTAAATATAAAAGCAATCTGTTCACGGGTAGCGTGGCAATGCCCGTCAGAAGTAGAGAGATCGCAAAAAGCACGCAAAGACTTCCGCATGACTGCAGGGGGGTCTCGCCGAGTTGGGTTCTAATCCAACTAATCCCGCCCGCAACACACTCATAAAAAGTGCCTTCATGTGTCACCACACACAGCACCCCTCCCTGCCTCAGCAGCCCCCAGAGAGCAGCAACAGGATTGGCCAGAGCTAGGATGGGGTATTTGGCAGGATCAGGTGGAAAGCAATGGAGCTGTGATGTGTGTGCATATGTATGTGTGTGTGTGTGTGTGTGTGTGTCGGAGGGGCGCCTTCTTGAAGTAAGGAGCCCCATGCTAGCTTTTAAGGCAGACCAATAAAAAGCCAGCTCATGGCTGAATGGTGAGAATCATAGGGCAAAGCTTGAAAACCGGGGGGCGATGGCGGGCCCCTTCCAATCCACACTCGCCCAGCAGTGAAAAGGGAGGGTCAGGGGTTAATGTTATGCAACAAAATGAATGAGCCCAGTTTAGGCTCAAACACACTGACATGCACACCCAGTTCACTCACATCTCTCTCGCTCACTATTCGGGGAAAATGTCACACACTCGACTAAAGCTGCTTAATGTGAGAAACATCCAGTTATAATCTAGGCATATAGTGTTAAGCATAATACCTGTATTCTGCCTGTTTTCCTATTCATTTTGGTATATGCAATATACTACTGTAGTTAAAGATTATCATAGTGTTTCCTTTTTTAACAGATGTGTGTGTGTGTGAAAAAACAACCAAAAACCACAGTTTGCACACTCTAGGATTTCTTTGGACAGGATTTTTTTTAGCTTCGATTGCGGCACTTGTTTATCATGACATTATTTCAACAACTTTATGCAATGTTAAAACATTTATTTCTGTCCAGAGTTGCATTAATGTCGAAACACTTCATGTCTCCAGAACCACTCTTTCACAATTTGCGTTCTGGAGGATCCTCGTGGTATCAGTGAAGTGAAAAGCTATTGATGTGGTGTTCTGGTATTCATATTGATGTTCATCAGCTGACTTCAGTTTATTGCCACATAACATTGCTGAGACCAGCTGAAGCGACCCCAGATTATTACACTGCCTCTGGCTTGTACAGTTGACACTAGGCACGATGGGCGCGCCGCTTCATGCATTTCCCGTCTCACCCTGATGCACCTATCACTTTTGAATAGGGTCTCAGCAGACCACATGACCTTTGTCTGAAGATTGACCTTTGTCAATTTTTATGCTCCCTAGCAAACCGAAGCCTTTTATTCTCATTAGTCCCACTTACAAGTGGTTTCCTTGTGGCCACAAGCAGTTTAGTCCCGTCCTGTGAATAGCTTTTACTTTCACTATTAAACATAGGTGTGATTTCCACTGTCATTTAGTTTTTTAATGATGCAACTTCATCTTCTATTCATGATTTATTTCTTGCAAGAAGTGGATGGTGCAGCACTATCCGTCCTGGTTTAAATAATGCATTAGACTGGTCTTAACTTAATTCCAGTAATTTGGCAACCCCCTTTGATTTGTTTGATTCAGGCCAAAAATTGAACACATACTCATCACATCAATTAGGCTACAGTAGCTATCAATAATTATAAGTTATCAATAATCAGCTGCTTTTTAGTACTTGCTTTTTTTAAGTAATTAATTCATTTATTGCCAGGTAGTATATAATTTTTTCCCCATTAAGTGTGGGACTCATCATTGACCGATACCATCACAATACCTAGCTTACCTTTACCTATATAATAACTATTGCTATTCCCTAAGTATCCCCATTTTACAAAAATCCTAATTCTATATTGACTTTTTAGATTTAGTTACAGTTTTAAACAAACTTGGCAAATAATTTTCTCCTATCGCACGTATGCTGCTTTGCCTGCAAAACAAACGCATCACATTACTTCTGGATTGATTTTTTCCCTCCCAAGTGACACCTCAAATCAAACACATTACCATCCTAATTAAGCACACATCCTTCAGACATTATCATTTTGCGTTCCTAATGCATTATGACGTTCACACAATCCAATGCTTGTCACGGTTTTAAATTTGGTAAATTTCTATTGGCATCTGATGAGCATCCTGTCCTTAGCAGGCCACCTAGCTTACATCCTCCTCAGATCAAGGTGATCTCAGCTGTAGAGTCTGATGATTTCTAAAACCTTTTCTTCTTCTCAAAAGCTGCTGGTGTTCCAGAGGGCTAAATAAAGAACATGCTAAGCCATATTAGGCCGTAATCAACCTGGCTTCTATAACCATGTTGAAGCTAAGCTTGGCTTTGGTCAAGGCTGCGATTAATCATGGATATTATAAACATGCCCTAAAACAAGATCAGATGTGAGCGCGTTTTGGGCCGAGGAAGAAAGACTCCACAGTGTTGTCCTAATGTGGGTAGACATTTCTCCTTTCCCTGCTAGTCTTTCCAAACTAACTTGGTGGTCTAGCCTCAGAGCAAAGCATAGCGTTCTTATCTTTAATTCGGTTACAGCGGCTGCAAAACACACAGTTGAGGCCTACTGTACAAACTGATAGTGTTAGTGTTAGAAAATCAGTCATTTAGAAAAATGTTTGTTTTTTCGTGTTTCTTCATTACATGGACAACATAAATAAATGCTTAAGCTTGAAAATCGTGTGTATAGTGAACTTGTGATTTGTGATGGCACGCGATAAAAAGAAAAGAAAAAAAGATAAACATACAGCCCAAAGCCAGCTGGAAGGAATGTACTGTACTGTAGATGACGCGACGATTATAGAAAATCACAAAATGTTCCTTCAAACCATAGTGAGGACAGATTGACACATCCCGTCTTTTCACACCACAATTACAGTAATTGAGCTTTCGTAATATGAAAGGTATCCATGTTTTCTGCTTTTCCATATTAAACACCACTTCATATCTCAGCACGGAGGTGTATGTAAAATACCAAGCCTGTGTGCGCTTGGTTGTGGTGAATTTACCCAGTTACTTGCCTGTGTGAGCAGCATTGTGCGATGCTGCGTGTAAGTGGGACAGCCACTGGAAGGATTCTTGATCCTGAAAGAGGAGAAGTCTGATTTTTCGCTGTGGGCAGGTAAACGCAGCATGGAGAATCGTCAGCTTTCAGAGGCAGCCTTGGCCATTGGTCAGGGCATCTCTTTGAAAGGCGACTTGTGTAGCCGTTTCAGACTGAGGGAATCCACTTGAGGACTGTATAGCCTGAGCTCTTAAAGACACACACACACACACACAAATAGACATGCACATATACAGTACGTACTTTATGCTCCAGTGGTGCACTCATCAATCATATGTGTCTAAGATCTGGCTCTGGATGTGTTCAAGAGCTTAAAAAGCTTCAAAGTACATTTCTTCAATCAGATTATGTGTATTGATGATTTTTTTTCTGACACTTTTATTTACCATCTATATTTTTTATTTTATATAGCGCCGTGGACTTCTGCACTTTCTCTCTGCTGTGCATAACCTCTCCAAAATGTCTCACAATCCATGATGGATCATGGGATGTTCTAGACGTTATTGCATAGCATCATATGCACAGTATATCTGACATCTCCTTGTTCTCCTTGTTTCCCCTCGTTGTAGTGGGTGGTAGGGTAAATCAGGAGCTTAAATACACACGGCAGAAGATCGGCGAGGAGGCCATGTTTAACCCTCAGCTAATGATCCAGACTCCAAGGCAGCCCGGTGCTAACATCCTGACAGCGGAGGCGCTCAAGCAGCACCTGGACTCGGCCGTTAAAGCAAGCAGAGTGCATGTTTACATGTACAACAGGTAAAAAGAGATTTCTTAATTTCAGAATACAGTGTACAGCTCCAGCTGCATGCAGTTAAAGCTTTTCATTTTTCTTTTCGTGGTTTCATGCCATTTTTACACCGGACATTCATTCGTGATGTGTTTTTATCATGGATGATGCATGACTCGCTTTTTTTCCCCTTCCTCGTAGGAATTGGCTTTTAGAAGATTTATGCTACAAATCAGGAGAACTCCTTACAGAGAACAATCTCATGTACCAGGTGAGATACTGTTTAACTGACCATGTGTATACTCTTTTACATTAGGAGTGACATGAATCACCTCTAAGCAGCTTAATGACCCTTTTCATTTTGTTTCAGATAATTGAGAATCTGCATCCTTGTTTGATCATCACTCCTCTAGACTGCTTCTGGGAAGGCGCTAAGCTACACTCAGGCATCGCTTATCTCCCGTAAGTGTCAGTCACTCATAACGTTAAGGTTTTTCATTCCGATCTACAAGAAAGGTCACCTTATAAACTTCATGAACCGTACCGAGCGTTAGGAGAAATGGGTGGGATGAGCACGGAGCAACGGCTGTAGGATGGTAAACAGTAATTTGCCGGTACTGCTGTTTTGTGTTTGTGCATGAGAGGACTGCGCTACTCCGCTGGCCCTCATTGTACCTGCTCTGTGGCCTGAGCAATCTGGGACCCCACACAATTGTTACCCTTTTGCTTTTAATAGCTTTGTGCAATAGTTATACTCAGCAGACTTTCCTCCAGTCCAGCACAAGCAGAACGCTCCTTTTTTTTTTTCTTTTTCCCCTCACCCTCGCTCAGCGTCTCTTTTCTCCCTTCATCGTAGATGGTAAATAAGAATTTGACTGTGTTCTGGTTGGGCAGGTCTGAATAATGACCCAAGCCTGGTTAGGCACATACAAAGTGGTCCAAGGCAATGAGGGTTAGCCAGATGCGTCCTCTGTGAAAAGAGAGAGATGCAGCAAAGATGGACGGCTAGTTCAGTGCAGAACCAACGGGAGGTCCGGAGAGGCGGACAGCGGATTGGTAGGAGTAGAAGAGAACGACAGCACAAAGGAGCGAGGGAGTGAGGACTTAGGGAACTTTAGGAAGGGAGGGCATATAAGGATAGCATGTGGACAGATTTACTGACAGGAGAGACAGAGAGAGAGGGAGACAGAGAGAGAGAGAGGCCCTGCTGAAGAAATCCAGAAAAAGCAGGCCAGACTGAGACTGTAAGCAAAACAGAAATATTAGAGGTTTTTAAAGATGGTTCAAAAAGCTCTTAGTTGTGGTTATGTCGTGGGGCTTGAGCTGGACCAGCAGAATAAAGTAATTAGTGAGTATGAAGCTCGGATGATTGGATGGACTCGGTTTTAGCAGGCCTGTCATTATCGAGGCATTCTGAATCTCAGTATGCGTTTAATGCTGCTACCATCCCCAAAGTTCGAAATCCTCCTCAGAACATTCTGTCAGTCGATTTGGCTCAGCCCAAGTCATCAGTTATCTTTTCAAATACCGCCCATGGAGCTGCTTTGCCGCTTCAAAGACAGTTATATGAGATACAGTCCATCCACTCCACAGAGGGCTTAGATCATCCCCTAAATCAGATGCACTCCAGGCAGTTAGCATGCCAAATCAGAATGCTCAGTTGAAATGAAGATAGAGCTTTGGTTTAAAGCAGATTCTTCTGTCCTTCTGTCCTGCCACAGTGGTAGACCTCCTCTGCAGTGGATGAACTTTGACCCAATGGCGCTGATTGCTGATATGAAGACCATGACCAAACTTGTGGGCGGTTGGGAAGAAATACTGGCGAAGGCCGAGGTGGGTCGTGGCTACATGGACCGTCCGTGCATCAACCCTGCTGACCCTGACTGCCCGTTATCAGCTCCCAATAAGAACGCTACACGGGTAAATCCTGACCTAAACACCCTCAAAAACCTGTACGACTATTGTGACAGTTCCAAGCACCTTTTTTTTTTCACAGTGTTGCGTTTGTGGCCTCTGTATATTACTAGAGATTTGTTAACTGAAATGTCTAAGATTATAATATCATAGTCTTGCTGATGTTTTTGTTGCCGTAGCCACTGGATATTGGCGGAGTGTTGACCGGTGGTTGTCATGGAGTCTCGAAAAAGTATATGCACTGGCAGGAGGAGCTCATCATCGGAGGCACGACAAAAAACAACAGCGGCACTCTCCTCAGGTAAGACTGAGCAGACCAGAAAATAGCACACAGTGCTCAGGAACACAAAGAAAGAAAGTGGTGGTACGGCATGTCTCAGCATGAAGCTGGAGAGAACTCTGACCTCACAGCGAGACCCCAGCGATTACAAAGTGTCAGCTCTTAAAGTTGGAGTTAACTGATTTTACACAGTTTCTGCCGATTATTATTTATGGACACTTCTGACTATTTCTAAGGATTTTAATACAGTCTGGTAATCATGTTTGTTTATTATGATAGAATTTTGATCTGCTATTCTGATATCGAGATTTTTTTAGGACTGATTTCTAAAAGAAAAAAAAAATAGCTACCAGTTATGTCCAATGAAAATGCAAAACTAACAAGCTGTTTACTGTGGCATACCTGACTTTTTTTTTTTTTTTTTTAATCATATATCTTGAACAGTGCCCAGGCTCTGCAGACCATGTTCCAGCTCATGACCCCTAAACAGATGTACGAGCACTTTAAGGGCTATGATGATGTCTCCCACTTGAACTGGAACGAGGAGAAAGCTGCTGCCATCCTGGAAGCTTGGCAGAGAAAGTACTCTGAGGTACAAGTTTGCTCTGAACCAGAGAACTCTCGTAGAATGAGACATGTAGCTGGACTGGGTTCCTCTGTAGCTAAAGGGATAGTTTGAAGAAGTCTCTCTTAAATCAAAATGAAGGTGCCTACAATAGGTCTTGGTCATTATACATTGTCCAGCGCAGCTGAGACTGATATAAAGCTTCTGAGTCCCTCTGAGCTAAATCCGTTTGGTACCTTTCAAGGTATGGCTAGTTCCGGTGGAAGAGAAGTCTTAAATTTGTCCTAAACACACACAGATAACTTTTAAAGATAAAGTAACTTTAGAATGCATTTTTCTAAAGTGATGTGGAATTCGACCCCGATTACTCACATTGTACTCGCGCTCCGGGTAACAAACTTCACGGTCGGTGTGTAGAGCAAGACAATACATAATGAGCGAGACATATTGTAGCGTACTTATAGACACGTCAATCTTGATGGAAGACAGATTTAAAAAAATCTCAACTATGCCTTTAAGAGACTTATCTCGGTCTGTGGGCGTAGTGCTGAAACTCTGCTGCAAAAACCTATAGCTCAGTGTTTAGTTTAATGTTTAGATGGAGTTTCCTCTTAAATGGCAATTTGGAAAAGCGGGTTAGATGGTACTGGCTTTCTCACACACACATAGAGAGAGAGAGGTCGCACTACTTCCACTGTCTTTTAAGTTACAGTGGCTCCCTGTGTCATCCCAGGTGCAGACTCCTAAACTATTGTATATTTAATATTAATATTAATATTAATAATAATGAAAATAATAATAATAATAATAATATAAAAAAAAGGACAGAGGTAAAATAACAGCTGAGTAGTCAGGAAACATCTACGGTAATGTAATCACATACTTTTCACAATTGAACCTACCTTTAACATAAGTGGTTCGCATATGATAAGTGAGTTATTCTGACATAGGACATGCTATTTGGAATGCTTTTGAAACCTTTTATGAAGCATGAACCCACCTGGAACTAATATGGAAATGGAATTTTATTGGCCTACATCAAAGCCTCTTTCACTCTCTTGCCCTCTCTCTCTCTCTCTCTCTCTCTCTCTTACACACACACAGAGCATGTATACAAGCTGTATGTGTGTGTGTGTGTGAGGTGAAGGAATTCCACTGCAAGTCATAAGTAAACTACACATTCCAGAGACAGCACATCTCTTGCACATAAGCCCCTTCAAGGTTAAGTCCCAGCTGTTTGGTGGGGGGGTTCAAAAGCGAACTCCATCTTCCTTTTCCCTCCGTATCTGAAGCGGCTGCGTTATATGTGAACTTGGGGAGGTGCATCTGTAAGGCCAGAAAAGGTCAACGTTTAAATCCGGTGTATGCGTGATGTGGCCCCGTCTGGAACACATTAAACCACAAAGCACTCAATCTCTTTCACAGCTGCCATCCCATTGGTGCTTTTTCAGTGACATCATCAGCACTGTGTTGTTTAGGCCCTGACCTGTAAATGGTATAGCTTTACCCTGGTGTGCGTTCTCTGTGTTTGCGCACATGCCTGTGTAAACGTATTTTTCTCCCAGTATAAAAGGAAGATAATGATAGGGTAAATGGACTAAACATTTCTTTCATCTAATTGTTAACAGTTGACAAAACCCCAAACTGATATCCGTAATAATGTAGAATCCAGTTGAAGATAATTGGTGTATGTGGGTCATCGTACTGTTTCTCAGCCAGTATACAGAGGTATCTCGGCATACAAATTTAATCTGTTCTTAAGGCGAAATTTCGAATGAATGTAAGCGCAGAAAGTTCTATCCACTCAAAAATATTACCAATTTCCAACTCTATAATTACATTTTTGCATATAAAACAGTCGACATTAAGCTTCATTTATGATTTCTCTTGGCAACGTCTGCTTTAAAAATTAAACTGCTCCTTGCATGATGCAATATTTTCACTAAATCTAAAAATATTTTCACTGATGCAAACAAGTTTTGAACTGCTCCCAAACAAACACAGCCAGCATCCGATAAGGCTCGGTTCGGTCGCTCGTGTGCCGAAAATGCTTCATTTTCTATGAATGTAATCGTTTTCTCTTTATCTATGTCTTTATCTTGATCTTCAGGTGGTCCAGCAGAGTGTGTCCATCAACTCTTCACAGAAAGTACTGACATTTACCACCACTACTCTGGAGGACATCCTTAAATCCTTCTCTAGTGTCAGCGGAATCCGAATCGCCAGCGGTTACCTGCTCATGGTACCCATGCACTAGCCAAGCCATACACTTGCTGGCGTGTTATTATTGAACATTAACGAGTATTAATAGCTTTTCTTGCAACCTGTGTGCAGCTTGCCTATGCCTGTCTGACCATGTTGCGCTGGGACTGTGCCAAATCCCAGGGAGCAGTCGGGCTGGCCGGAGTGCTGCTGGTCACTCTGTCGGTTGCCGCTGGACTTGGCCTCTGCTCGCTCATCGGCATCTCCTTCAACGCTGCTACCACTCAGGTACGACACAATGCCTACATCAAGACCTGTCAAATCGTGATTCTGTTTTTTTTTTTTTTTTTTTATAATTTCTTGTGCGTACATACTGTAGGTGCTGCCATTTCTTGCTCTTGGCGTGGGAGTGGATGATGTCTTTCTTCTTGCTCATGCTTTCAGTGAAACCGGCCAGAACAGGAGAATCCCATTCGAGGTGACTAAGCCTTCACTCGCTCTAAAATCCTTTCTCATCCACTTGCTCTCAGGCACTCGTATCTCATAATGCCAAAAAAATTAAACAAATAAGAAGCAAAAACATCTCTTTTTGTTCGTCGTAATCTGAATAGAATTATTCACTCAATGTAATTTAACACCAGAGATGATGTCAGGACAAGATAATGTGCTGAGCTCCAGTAGGAGAGGGCTCACTTGTTTTCTAGGGGCCAGGCTGTATTAGAGTTGCTATGACTTTTTTGCCCTCATGCTATCCCTCAAGTAACGGAATGCACATACCTGCCCCAGCCTGTGATGTAAGTTCAAACCCTTCTCCTTCGCCTTTGATGTGCACCGGCATCACACAGGGACTCCTGGGGGCCAATACAGGATGCGTGTGGCTACACAAAGTGCTTTCAGGGATGGCATTGACAAACACACACATGCACTTGCAGCAAAAAGTGAGGGTTCGATGCTAATCTATTGGCGCTCATTTCTGCATCAGTGTGTGTGTGTGGGACTGGGCGTCATTCCACGTTCCTGAAAGTCAAACCACGTATCGATTGAACTTTTGGAAATTTAATTATTCAGCAGCTGTGCCGTGCAGCTATAAACATAAGCATTTATATACAGTATGCAGATTCTGATAATGTCAATAAGTAAGAATGGTACGAAAAAAAAAAAGGTTTTACATTTTATTTGTATTGAGCATTTATGAGAAGGAACAGCTTGCAAATATTATACATCTGCTGCCTGTGTGGTAAATTGCAGCTGCAGTGAAAATATTGCAAAGCCACCCCATTCCCCTCGAATGATCCCACATTTGATGGAACTATGCATCCCCTGTGATTTGCCTTGTAAGGAAAAGGGGCTGGGCTAAGCAGATCTGTTCTGGCAGAGGCGGAGCTAATTCTCTAGATTTTTTTTTTTATATATAAAAATCTTTCAGACAAAAATCTAGGATACATAATTCGGTAACAAGTTATCGTATATGCTAAAATATGGTAAAACTTTACAAACCACCCATATACAGTAAGATGTTTTTGTGCATGAACGTGTTTGCAGGAGGAGAGGTAGGAGTGTGACAGCTCGTTACTGGTGAGAGGAGAGTCAGGGCAAGTGTTTGCTTGTGTTTGTGTGCAGTTGCGCAGTGCACCACAGTTCTTTTGATGAAAGTAAACAAAGCGCTGTGGGAGAAGAGTACAGAGTCATCCTGACTTTCAGCACACACTGTGTGGTCCAGAACATTCTCAATGCTCCACTCAAAGCCTGAACAAGTCATCCCGTGCAACCAACACACACACACACACACACACACACACACACACACACACACACACACTTCTGCAAACACTCATTCTATCTCTATTCCCCGCTCCATGTCCCTGTGTATGTGTGCACACGGAGGTGGAGTTCTGGACCACTATCTCATCCCGGTCAACATTCTGAATGGCTTCGGGACGAAAAACAAGCGCTTATCCTAACAAGACAATGAGCCAACTACATTTCGGTGGTCCCAAGCTGACTGTTTAAATGGCTATCTCCTGTGTTTGATGGAAATGTTTCTGTGCAAGCGAGGGACAAGGAGTGGGAGGGAAATAAATCTCTCCTTTTTTTTTTCTTTTTCTTTTTTTGCACTCCTGCCGAAGGAAAGCCACATAATAGTGGATTAGAACGGAAAAGCTTTTCATCAGGACTTCAGCTCATTAAGTTGTCATGGCAGGTTCAGTGATTGCAGGCTCCTTCGCATGGAACTAGCAGCTAAAGAGCTTAAACAAGGCAAGATAAAGTATCCCTCCGCAGCGCACACCTTTCATGGAAGGGTTATGTAAAGGAAGTTTGGAAAATTGACATTGTTTTTGGTGTAGTTGGGTTAATAATGGATAGTGTCCTGTAAAGCTTTATGAGTCACATCACTGCTAGAGTGTGCTTGATAATATAACTAATTAGGTGTTTGAAACACACCATGCTATGTACGTAGATATTTGAAATGTCACAGTACGTCTGTCAAAGCATACCCTCTGGGGCATCCCTTAGCAAGATAAAAAATTACAAATAAGAAAAAAAAACATCATCAGAATTGCAGAAATGTGTCGGTGAGACAGGAGAAAAAAGGAGAAAGGAAGTAAATCTTCCTTTAAAAAGTGTCTTTAAATCTTTAAAAAGTGAGGACCTCATGGGCGGGTGGTCTCCTAGGTTTCTGGAGAAAATAAAAATCAAAAACCCAGCATTTCAGTAAAGAAGTACAAAGGGCTATAGCACGGTTAACATTAGACACTGTCACAAAGCAGCTTTACGGTAATCCGGATGTAGCTTTAGCTCCTTAATGAGCAAAGTAAAAGGAAAAAAAGAGGAAAAACTCCCTGAAACGACATGAGGAAGGAAACGGTGCCAAATAAGCTTATGGAGGATTGCTAAGTTATGTGCTGGCATGTTCTGTGCCTGACGAGAGGAGCTCTCGAAACCTTCCCTCCCTTTTTTGGCAAACCTTTCCAGATGCTTCATGCTCATTATGTAGCTGATCAGATTAAGCAGTTACATTGAGCAGAAACATAGTCGTTACTGTCTATGAGCAGGTTTCTGCTATGCGGGACCATTAGAGACGGCGAACTATTTGTGAAAGGCTGTTTTAGAATAATTTAAGCAGAACAAATTCTTCTTTACCTTTGATAACACTGGATATATTTGAAGTAACCATGCTGACAAGTAGGAAGGCGAATCCTGAGACTAAGGACAAAAAGACCATCTACCATCAAGGGCTGATACGGGTCTGTTCAGCCAATCAGCATGTACCTGAGGCATTAGGCCGGCCAATTTAGCACATTATGATAATGAGTTAATGCTCGGAGTAGATGAAATATGGTTTACATGACTAGCAATAAAACGTTTAATTTTAACACAGTATAGTATATAGCGCTGTGTGCGGGACTGTTTTTAGCTGCTGTTTTCAAACCGCTGCTTAGACCATAACCAGCCTGGAGGTCAGACTGAACATGGAAAAACGGTCTATATGAACTACACTTGAACCTGTGAAAGCGTGACTGATGGAAAGCAAAATGCTCAAGCCTTCTTTTCTTCTTTCTGGAATAAATAACTAAAATGAGGCAATGCTGTTGCTAAAGAGCTCTCACGCTGCCTGGGCGATTTTTCCTCTTTGCTTTCTGATTTTCTTTTCTGACCATCTGCATAAGAGCAAAACCCCTCTCGAGGGATCACAGTCCTGATGCACATGACTTAGAAATCACATATTGCATAGTCTGAACTGTCAAAGATGGCAATACATGAAAGATACAAACTGCAGGAGCTTTTTTTAAAAAAAACAAAGCCATACAAAAGTGTTGCAATGCAGTGTACACAAATAAACATCGACAGCAGCACATGGGTGATACTCAGTATTGCAAAACTAAAAGCCCCCCAGAAGCTTGTACTTGGTTAATGAAGTTAATAACCTGTCAGCCTTAGCTCATTGTTACAAAGAGCTTACTGCAGGGAGTAAATTTGATATGATTTAGTTCGCATACAGTATTAAAATATGTTAAATACAAGCAGTGATTTTTACTTTCGATTTTCTATTAATGTGACTTCACTAAGTGTTTCCGTGATTTCCAGTTGTGGTCATTCATCATCTGATCAACTGTGCAGGTCACTACTTCCTCTCACTGAGATGTTCTGGAGGATTTCTATTCGAATGCGTTACAGCATTAGGTGGATCCCTCGCCAGTGCTATTGCATCATCATCATTATCATAATCACCACCTGTATTTCTTAACTGCTTTATTTTATTTGGTGGAATTATAATGCCTCCAGGTCTTAAAAATCTGGTGGAAAGCTGCCCTAGAACAGTTGGAGGTATTTATTAGAGCAAAGGCGGGACGAAATGTAGAATAGGGTTGATCAGAAAGTACATACTGTATGTCTTTGTCATTATAAAGTCTTGCTTTCTTTGAGATTCTTAAAGAAAGATTCTTAAAGATTGTTTAACATTTTTTTATCCCTAACTATACATTGTACTGTGCATTTGTGTGATTGAGCTCAAGGTTTACTCAGTGTGTTTTTGTACACTGCAGGATCGTACAGGCGAGTGTTTGAAGAGAACTGGGGCCAGCGTGGCTTTGACCTCCATCAGTAACATCACTGCTTTCTTCATGGCTGCCCTCATCCCAATCCCAGCTCTACGGGCATTTTCTCTACAGGTATGTGAATTCGCCATGTATGATTTGTGTGTAAAGGAACCCTTGGTATTTTGTAGTAGTTGTCGAGTATGTTATGGTGGTTTCCTATCACCTATTAGACCTATTAGCGTTTCCGGGGGCCTGCGTTTGCGCCGCCTTCCACTCTTTCTTCATTGGCACCAGATTTCTCCAGGTGACTTTTATTGATTTCATTCATCAAATGGAGCGTGTGGCAGGTCGAGGGCTGGCACAGCCCATACCCGCCCCCCTACTGGGCTTGATTAGTGGTTCGGCCTCTGTGCGTCGACATTGTAGCCCGAGTACACGAAACTCAATCCTGGGGTGGAAGGAGGGGTGGGTGGTGCTCTGTGGTCTCTGTGTGGGAGGTTGTTAGAGGCTCAGGTCTGGCAGGGTTATTGTGTGTGCATGTGATTTTAAACAGCTGGAGTTGATTTGTGTTGTGGAAGTGGGGAAGGATCTGGGCCGAGCAGGCTTTAACTGAACAGGAATAGGTAAGACAGACCACACTACATAACAGCTGGAAAATATGCGTCCCAAATCGGTGCATGATTTTACATGGGCAGCGTGTATCAGGCTGACCCGCTCTTTAACTCAGAGACAGATATTTGGGCTCAGTTTCACTTTCTAGTACAACAGCTCGAGTTTTGTTGTTTTCAGGTCAAAATTACGATTCTTTTTTTTTTTTTTTTAAACAAAGACGTAGAACAATACTAAACTAAATTATTCCTATTAAAGGCAGGCCACAATTGTGTGAGATTCCAGTATTGGATTAAAAACCTATTTCTGGACTACAACAGTCAAATAAAATTTCCTTGTCTTCCTCCCCCTCCCCCATTTTCTGTACCCTTTAAGACAACAGCAAGCACTAAAGCAGGTCAGTGAACAGGAATACGCCTGTTTTTCCCAGCGCAGCACATAAGACAATTAACATATAAAGTCAGACTGATTGACAGTTGTCTAGGTGTTTTTAACACTCCGATATGAATGCTGCATTCAACTTACATTGGAAGTGGGAGTCAGAGTTCAGAATGATGTCATGTTCAGATGTTCAATCTGCAAACTGGGGGGAAAAAAACACACGCACACCTCTCTGCCATCTTTTATTCTCAACAGTCTAAGCAGCTAACTGTGATTAGTGATGTACATTCAACTCTATATTTACTAAGGCGATATTATACATTATTTATAATAATCATTTATTATTAATATCATGATACCTAGGTGCCGGTTCGATTTGTACTGCAATTCGATAATTTTTCACACACACTTATTGACGGCTGCTGAAGTATATTTGTCCACACTTCCTTTTGACAAAATCTGTCCGGGAGAATGATGTCATCCGTCAGATTGTGAGTCTCACCTTTATGTAATGACATCACAGTTCATTGCAGTATCATTTATTCTAACGTAGTGTATGAAGCCCAAATGGCCGTGGTTAGATCCTACATGCAGACTGTATCTGGTATTAGCGTCTGTGGATGGATGGATCGCACACCGTCTGTCAAACACCACACTGTTTACGCCTGCAGTGCAATCCAGCTGGCAGCTATTCAGCAGCGCACAAATACACACATACACACACTGGTCTCAGGCCAAGCAGCCTCCAAGAGATTTAAAGATCTACTCTCTTTTTCCACCCTTCACTTCACCTGCATACTGGAGAGAAACCAAGAAACAAATACGTATCTAAGAATGCACTGTTTTGTCAGAGATCCTCACATGCCAGCGTGTGTGTTCTTATTGCTTCGATGAACCCGGAGTCAAAACAATCGATTCTGCGTCCTTCCTGTATTACATTTCTCTCGCTCTACCAGAGCATAATGCGATAGCTTTCTGTTTTTCTCGCCTGGCATTTTTGGGCTTATCTGTTTCCCTCTGTAGAGATGAGCAGAAGATAAAGTCAGGAATGTTTTTTTCTCCACTGTTCCCAGTCTGAAATAAATAATTGTATAAGTGTAGATTAATGAATTAGGAAAGTTAGGATAAACAGTAACATGGTGCAAAAGTGTTTTGCCTCCTTTTTTTAATATCAGTCAAAAATCTTTAGATTTAAATCTTTAAATGTAAAAATATTTTACAAAAAAGCATTAAGAAGAATTTCAGAATTTTTCAGGATGCATAACTTTTTATTCCCTTAATGACAGGATGCACTTGAGCTGGGTTGGGCTGCACACATTCGTGTAAAACGTAACAATCCATGTTAGATCAAATCCAGTGAAGTGTTGGCTGAATACATGCTTCAAGAGAAGAGATAAAACAAACAAAAAAAACAACAACAGATGCTTTGGGTTTGAAGAATTCAGCATGGTCAATATCACAAAAGTACTTACATTTATCATGTGAACTAGAAACGGTGTAGAATCTCCATCCATCCATCCAGCCATACAAATTTTATATCACTTATCTTATGTAGTGTCACGGGGGACTTGGAGCCCATCCTGGAAACTTATAGCACAAGCCGGGTTACACTCTGGATGTGGTGCCATAGACCCATTTATACACCATGGGCAGTTTTGAAACACCAGTCGGCCTACAGCACATGTTTTTAGACAGTAGAAGGAACCAGATTATCCAGAGGAAACCCAACATGCATGGAGAGAACACACAAACTCCACACACACAGAGCAGAGGCTAGATTCCAACCCCTAACCCTGGAGGTGCAAGGTGACACTGCTAACCATTAAACCTCCATGCAACCCTAGTGCGGAATACTGAATATTGAAAAAAAAAAAAAAAAAAACAGATTTTCTTCCTTTGTTGTTTTTTTTTAATTCATTTGTTTTCACAATTCAAAAACTCTCCATTTGTTGCTGATTAAATGAAAAGACTAGACTTTATTTAGCCTACTAGCTACTATTAGCTACCTAGTGTAAAGTTTGGAACAAAATAAGAGCTTAAGAAATTAAACTTTAATTCATGGTGGCTTTATTTTAATGCACACTTAGGTCTGTCTTTCCACTTTGTGTCTATTAATTCACTCTGGTCCCCCCCCCCCCTGCCCCCCCTCCCCCCGGTTAATGCCTACCAACATCAGATCACCAGTAGACATCTGAGAAACGTAGCCGTTCACACCTGGCGTTAAATCTTTCATCGCATGATCTACCGCTGCATTTATTTTCTAACAGAAATACCCAACAGATCATATCTCATGTACATGTACAAACAGTTTTAAGTGTTTGAGTTACCACTTCAATCCCAGAGCACTTTCAGGATTTTTTTTTTTTTTGCATTATTATGTTTTAATGAGTATATACTGGCTTCAGGGTTGTGCAATATAGAGTGTCTTATATTCTTGTTTTCAGTACAACCTATGCAATATGATGAAATAAATTGTATTTAATGTTTAACAACTAAACAAACATGATCAAAAAATAAAAGTAAGGTAAAATAAAAGCAAAGAAATGCCATAGACACATATGATCTTGTTTTTTTTTCCAGTTTATGGTTATTTCTATGACCAATAATAATAATAATAATAATAGTAATAATAATAAAGATAATAATAAAAGCATTTTGTGAGTTCTATAAAAGTTTTTTCAATGTCATTCCTATATTCTGTTAGCGGTAACAATTTTGTGTTAAAGGTAATGACAACTTTGGTTCTACTTGACATATCCGTACACTCAAATGCAGTTTGAGGTCTGAAGGCTCCCCTGTCAATACACACTGGCAGGACTTCCAAATAAAAATTTTATAAACATGTTTGCCCGGTACTGTATACAACATGTTTGCAGTACCAGTTTGTCAAATGCGTTTGCAAAACCCATCAAGCACCATGATGAAACTGGCTCTCATGAAGACCTGGTAAGTTCATTTAGAGTTACCAGCTTCAAAAATCACTAATTAACTGCACATCAGATTAGAGCCGTTATGAAGGCTTTAAAGAACATCAGTAGCAGACACAATGTCTCAATGTCAACCATTCAAAGGAGATTATGGCATATTTTGGGTGCCTTCTGCATTGTTTTACAGTGTAGGAAAGGAATGAAACTCAGGAAAGATTGTATGATTAGAAAGTGTGTTCAAACCTTTGACTGGTAAAGTGTATACATATTTTGTTTCCGGCATAAGTCTGGTGCTGCTTGAGACCGTAGCTGTTTAAATGTTAAATATGTTAATGAAGCTATGAAAAAAATCGCTGCTTTTATGTCTGCTGTTCTGTCATTGGCTTTATCCATTAGCCTGATATTGTTGCTGTCCCATATGAGAATTTGTTGCAGGTAATGTGTGATTTAAAGAGAATTTTAATCTGCTTTTTTTGCTGATATTCTATATGCTGTTGTTGGAGTGAGACTACTGAGCTCCAACAACAGTATTTTTTTGAAAAATATTCATAGTAATCTGTATAGTATATATGGATAGGTGTGTGTGTGTGTGTGTGTGCGTGTGTGGGTGAGTGAGTGAGTGTGTGAGAGAGAGATTAAAGTTTTTCACCACTGGATGTGTGCAAAGATCCACACATGTTGGAGTCAGAGTTTGCAGCTTGTGTGGCTAGCTTTGTGTGTGTGTGTGTGTGTGTGTGTGTGTGTGTGTGTGTGTGTGTGTGTGTGTGTGTGTGTGTAGCAGTCTTCACAGAGTCTCTTCTGTAGCTTCATTCCCTTGCAGACACATGCACTCTTTATTCTCTTTCTCCTGCTGGATCCCTTCAGCATTCATTTGTACATTCAATTTTTCATCACAGAACACACACATCACTCATGCCTAGCACTCACACACACACCATTTCAGGTCATTAAAGACACGCAAACATAAGAAGACATCGTTTGTGTGCAAGGGGAAAAACTCAATGAGAGAGAGATGAGTAAGTTGGTGTGTGTGTATGTGTGTGTGGGTGTGTGTGTGCGTGTATGGTGAAGTACAGGCCTCTCTCAGCACCTCCAGGCTGTACTGGGCTGCTGAACTCTCTGTGTGGTCTGGCAGCTGAACACAGAGGCAGCCTCCACCCAGGAACGAAAAACACAAAAACCCACACAAGCTGACCAGACCAGACATGCCTCTCTCTCTCTCTCTCTCTCTCTCTCTCTCTCTCTCTGTCTCTTAATTTCTTTCTTTCTCATTTCAGTAGAAGTCCTTCACCAGTTCCAGCACTTTGCGTGCACAAAAACTAACTTTCCTCTTTTTCCAATGCATTCTCTCTCTCTCTCTCTCTCTCTCTCTCTCTCTCTCTCTCTCTCTCTCTCTCTCTCTCAAAAAAAAAAAAAAATTCCAGCCATGAAATGGTAAAATGAAACTTTTTTTCCAACCAAAGACTGGTTAAGAGGAAATTTATTAATATGCATACATATTATTATTCTGCTTCTGCTGTATTGGTGTCTTACAGGAATAAGTCACCCTGTAAAGTAGAAATAAAGCTCTAAGAGTACAAATTTTTTTTTAGCAATGGATATAACTCTCAGTAAAGCACTTAACACCTTCTGAAAAGGTTAGGGTGTAATGTCAGGAAAAATATTTCAATAAAAACACATTCCTGCTGTGTTCTAAGTAAAAAAAACAAAAAAAATAAACTAGTTCTGAAGTAATGATGGTTTGCTATACAGTGTTCGTACAATATTGCTGAGTCATCTACAACATTCTAACGTAAACACTGGTTTTAACATTACCACATGTAAAATGTTGGCACCCTTGCGTATGAACAACGCATTTTTATTTTAGAAAAGGTTAATAATGTTTAATAGTTTATCCCAATACCAGGGAAAAACACACATCATTTCACATAAATAAACATCTTCTACATTCCATGCTACTCACATGCTACGTCGCTAAGTGCTTCAGAGTGCTTCAGATCACTTCAGAGATTTGTAATTATTACAGGCTTGAAAAATCCGATGAACAAGTTTAGCTAATAAAAAACTATTAAACTAATATAAATTCTATACATAATCACAGACTGTACAGACAAGTGTGTTGGTGCAATTTTAGAATCAGTAACTTTTTCAAATGAAGTGGGATATTCAGGTTTTGTTAGCAACAAGCTAGGCAGCTAAGTTTATTTATTTCATTTTTTTCAGAGGCGAAGTTTTAATTAGTCTATTTTAATAAATAAAAACATGTTAAACAAACGGTGTAATTTTTAAATTGTTCTGGAAATCATAGTAGATAATTATTCATAAATTTTAAACCCTAGTTAGCTTTATTTACACATTACAATGTTTAGATCAAATGTTTAAAATTTTGTATACAGGATTAAGAAACATAAGCTAATGTTTTGTCTGACTTTTTTGCTGAGAAAAGAAAGAGGGTTTGTTGTCTTTTTGTCTGATATTTTATGTATGTCGTTGCTATATAAATGAAGAATTTCACAGTGGTTGGCACTGTGACCTTTCACCTCCAAGTATTCCCGCCTCAGGGTCTGTGTGCATGGAGTTTGCATGTTCTCCTCGTGCTAGGTGGGTTTCCTCCCACAGTCCAAAGACATTCAGATTAGTTTAATTGGCATTCTCAAAGTGCCCATAGTATGCGTGTGTGTGCCCTGTGATGGATTGGCCCAAAGTCTCCTGGAGTAGGCTCCAGGATAAACAGTATGCAGTTTGTTTTTAAACTCACGCTAAACTCACGATGACTGATAGCAGACGTATGTTTTTTGTTCTTGTTGCTGTGTTTAAGTTGATTTGACGTGTGGTACATTGTGTGTGTATGTTTCAGGCTGCTGTCGTGGTGGTGTTTAACTTCGCCATGGTGCTGCTCATCTTTCCCGCTATACTCAGCATGGACCTGTATCGCAGAGAAGACCGCCGCTTCGACATCTTCTGCTGCTTCATCAGGTACTACACACACATACTACACCCCCACTCATTCACACACATGCACACATTTATGGGGAATGTCACTTCCATGATATATCTCCATAAATCTCTCAGTCCTATGAGAGAGCTGCTCTGAAAAGTTGTATTGATTTCAGTTTCAGGAGCGTTATTCTCGCTGCGATTACACAACTCTAGAAACACACTCAGACACGTTAAACAGCTTCTTTTGTGAGTGGTGGTTATGTGTGAGGTGCTTGTGTGTCCGCGTGTGGTTTG
The DNA here is from genome assembly GCA_011419295.1 of Clarias macrocephalus. Taxonomy (NCBI): domain Eukaryota; kingdom Metazoa; phylum Chordata; class Actinopteri; order Siluriformes; family Clariidae; genus Clarias; species Clarias macrocephalus. The sequence goes on from JAAGKR010003618.1 coordinate 58,626, forward strand.
TGGTATGAGTTACTGCATCGTGCTCTTGCAAAGTGTTGTAATCCCGTGTGTGTGCATGTGTGTATGTGTGTGTAGTTATCATTCTCTGGGGCCTCGACCCCCATGTAATACCTGCTCAAGGCTTTTTTTTTTCTTCATGCTGCTTTCATTTCTTGGTGTGTAGTGCCAGAGGGAGTGCAAGATAAACTCACGATAGCTTTTCAGGTTTTTGCATGCACTCTAAACTCTGCATTGCGGTCCCAGGCTCATGCAGGAAATTGAACCCGAAGCCTCCAGGTTCACTCAAATGCTCAGGAGCCACAGCTTCTTACTGTCGGATGCCATCGGTTCTCACACAGTTATACACAACTGCTCACAATGGCACACAATTTACATGTCAGCGTGTGTGGTGGAACACAAACAGTCACGCACAAACACAATGTGTACAGTTTCAGAGACACGTGCAGTAAGTTACATTGTTTCTATTGTGCATTTTATTAACTTGTATGTATCGAATTTTAGTCCCAAGCATGGGATTAAAATGATAGGGTCAGCAAAGCAATCATGTTTTTTTTTTTTTAAAGAAATCACATTATAAAAACACAGACTATCCTGTGTTCAACAGCACAGACACATAATCTTATATGATCTCTTTCAAACGCTACTGGTTTGACCAACTGGTAAGCCAGCGAAACACATTCAGAAGCACGACATTCCTTGGCACTGATTGTGACTTACCTCCTTTCAACTCCTTCTCTTTCAGCCCATGCTCTAACCGTGTAATCCAGCTGGAGCCTCAGGCACTGGGCGATGTAGGCCACTGCACGCCTCCACCCTCGTACAGCAGCCACAGCTTCTCTCAGCACACGCACATCACCATGCAGTCGACGGTGCAGCTGCGCACCGAGTACGACCCGCGCACGCAAGCCTACTACACCACAGCCGAACCACACTCCCGCATCTCTGTGCAGCCCCTCCACCCTAACCACAACAACAACAACAACAACAACAACAGCTCCACGCGAGACCTCCTGAACCAGTCCACTGAAGTGGCGTCAGGCCACTCGGAGCCATCGTGTTCACGCTGGACCTTCGCGTCGTTCGCAGAGAAGCACTATGCGCCCTTCCTGTTGCAACCCACCACGAAGGTAAAGAAGGAAAACAGCTCTCTGCTAGAGTAGAAGGTAGCTTAGCAAATAAAGCTCAGAGCATTAAACTGAATTAAAGGAAACGAATTAAAGTTTAAATGACCAGAAAATTGTGAGTTCGAATCCGAGGCAGCCGCTGTAATGTATGGCCTGACCTCAACTTCCTTCTACATGGTGATTCCTGAAAAAAGATTTCCCATGTTGATTTCCCTTTGCACAGGGCTTGAGGTGTGATCTTTAGGACACCGGGCCTTGTTTAAACTCCATGATTCCTCAGCATTTTATAAGTTGCTTAGAATAAATAGAACAAAAACATACAAAGTATGCAAATATAAGGGGAATGTGTACTGTCTGGGATTTTGGACTTGATTAAGAACTTCTCTCTTTCGAGTCCAGAGACCCTTGGCAGTCACTAAGCCTGGACGTATTAAGTGAGAATTTCTTGCCAGGTCAGACTTAATCTACTGCAGAGACGGATAGAAGGACAGAGGTGAATGGAAACCAGCTGAAGGATTTAGCACTTGTGCAACCGCTTTGCTCTGAGTAAAACCCGTTTACAAAAACCACAGACACCTTCTGTGTCAGAGGGGCAGTCATAAAGACTGGAGCTCTGTTTCTAGCCAAATTGTGACTCATCACTGTGTGTGTGTGTCTGTGTCTGTGTCTGTGTGTGGTCCCAGGTGGTGGTGATCTTGCTCTTCCTGGCACTGCTGGGCGTCAGTCTGTATGGCACCACACGAGTCCGGGACGGCCTGGAGCTCACAGACATTGTGCCGCGCGAGACGGCCGAGTACGACTTCCTGGGTGCACAGTTTCAATACTTCTCCTTCTACAGCATGTACGTGGTGACACAGCGGGCAGACTATGCCCAGGTCCAACCTCTGCTCTACGAGCTTCACCAGCGCTTCGGCACGGTCGAATATGTGCTCCGAGACGAACAAGGCCACCTCCCGCTCATGTGGCTCCACTACTTCCGTGACTGGTTGCAAGGTACTACACCAAGCTGATACAGAGTTACATTCAATCAGGGTTCCTAAAGCGTGCTCGCCAATAGCTCGTCTATTAGCTATTGTATCAGCACAATTAGTTACAGATTCGGGATGGGTCGCTGTCTAAATGGGTTGGGGTGCTCATTACCGACTGACAATTCAGAGTCCAGATGCTCTCTCACTTTGCGTGTGAGTGTGTGTGTGTTTTTAAATAATCCATGTATCAGTCTGCCATCATTAGCTCATCTGTTTTTCACAAATATAAATCCTTCTCCAAAGCCTCTAAGCCATAACACATTTAATGACTTACCAAGGCAGATTAACATTCCAGAGAGGGAGAGTAAAAAAAAGAGGGGGGCTTTTCATTAAGGAGAAAATCAAAATTACAGTACCAGGAGAAGAAAGCCAGGTATTGAATGAGGAAAGTGACAAAAGAACGTACATTATGGAGCTAGAGTTCGAGGGCATGTCTCTACAGCTGTTGCGATTTGTAGAAATCTTCTGCGTAGACTCTGCGAATTCAGCGTAATCCTGGGTGAGATTTAGTCTACGTAAATCCCACTAAAAGCCTAAATTGCACTGTAACTTTTGATATCAGAGCTGACACGTACAGACCCGCTCAATACATCCCATGTTTTTTTGTTTTGTTTTTTTTGCATCTTTATGTATGTGTGTGTGGTGAGGGGTTGTGCAGAGTGACAGCAGTTGGAGAGGGCATTATTAACCTTGTTGGTCAAATTTTACACGGACATTAAATTCATAGGCAGCGGAAACCTGTGATAGTGCTGGGTGAAAAAGAGAGATATAAAAGGCAGATGAAAAGAGACGGCATGGTAGAGTAGGATTTAGCTTGGCACGCTGCACCACTTTTTCAGTAGAAGTTTTATCTATTGATTGATGATTACTAGAGATCACCTGATACGATATTATCACGATACCTAGGTGCCGATCTGATTGCGATGCGGTTAACGTCACGGTTTTATAAATAAGCCAGATTCTACACTAATTTTGTTTGTAAAAATTTTTTTCCGCAAATCTTTACAAATAAAAATTTAAATATTGTAAAATGTAAATATAAAAATATTTTTATATTTATACACCTATAGGATTATAAAGGAACTACAACATATTACCAATGCAAATGTAAATAAATTAAAAAACTGATTCTGTGAGTCAGTGAAGGGGCATATGACTTGCCACACAAAAAATAATTAAATAAACCTATGCAGTTTAAGTTTTAAAAATAATTTCATATTCATTGATTAAATAAAAATTTCTTATCCACAGTAACAATGTTGATTTATGTACTGTGGCTTTATTGTAGGGATTCTTAAATTCTTGCAGCCAAGGACCTCATCCTGACTAAAAAAAAAAAGAACTGGCTTATTATAATGCATAGAGCAATTCTGTCACAATAGAGTAATTGTATTTATTAACCATATTAATTTTTATTACTGAACATTATCTCATGCACTCATCCATATGTAGATTTAAAAACTTGTCCTTTTTTTAATTACTTATACTGTATATATAAATATATATGTATATATACTTATATGGCGTTTTCCTTTCATATTCCTTTTATACGAGTTTTCCTTTTAAGTGCCAACTTTAACTTTAGTTTAGTTATTCACCAAACCAGTAGTGTGATTTTTAAAAGCTGTATTGAACCCTTACCTTATTAGACTCCTAAAAAAAAGTGAATTTGTTGGCTTGCAGTTTTTCTCACACAGTTATATATAAGTTCCTGATACAGTCATAAGATTGTGTACATGTGGTTTCCAACATACATTTAATCTATATAATCTGTGTTTTTCTGTTGTCAAGTGCCTTTTTTAATGTCATGTGTGTGTGTGTGTGTGTGTGTGTGTGTGTGTGCAGGTCTGCAGGACGCTTTTGATAAGGACTATGAGGCAGGCAAGATCACCCAGAAGGATTACGAGAACGGCTCAGATGACGGTATACTGGCTTACAAGCTCCTGGTGCAGACTGGATACAGAGAGAAGCCGATCAACTTCAACCTGGTGAGCGACCAAGCGATCTCGCCCCCGTTGCCCCTTTCAGTTCTGCCTCCAAACAAAATTCTATTGCGAAACTCCCCGTACTCACTATACGCCCAATTAGCCCACTGGTTTTCAGACATACTAAACTGAACCCCCTCGTTCGTGCACCTTTAAGGTTGAGGAAGAGGCAACATGAAAGCAGCGCACCCCACTGAGCTTCAGAGGGAAATACCTCCTATATATCTATCTTTATGGTGCAGCACATTGCTCTGCATGGAGGGAAACATCAGACCGTGACGCCACCCTGAGCAGCGTTCACATGCAGCTTGAATTTTAGGGCTTTAAATTGTAGAATTAATGTGGATATATTTATGTCCTAGCATATCTGTAAATAGGCGATTTTGTCTGCTAACTGTTTGGATAGTGTTTAGCATATCCTCCCTCCCCTAAGTTTCCAGTGAAACCTATGATTTAGAGTTCTCCAGGCAGGAAGCACAGCTTGTGATGCATAAAGAGCATTTAGCGTTAATGTTAGGAGTTAGTGGGGTTAGTGGCTTATGGATGTATATTTTTAACTCCCCCCCCCCCCCTCTCTGTCCTTTCTCTTTTTTCCATCTTTATTTCTTGTCTTCATTCACTTTTTGTCTCTCCATCCATACTCTCACTCTCTCTCTCTCTCTCTCTCTCTCTCTCTCTCTCTCTCTCTCTCTTACACACACACACACACACACACGCACTCTGATTGCTTTACCGAGCACAGGAATTTAAAGCCCTCGATGGGGCCACAACCCACCTCTGAAAAAGCAATTAGGCTTTCATTTAAACTGTTGTATCCCTTTGGCTTAGAGCAGGCCCAAACTCAAGCTAGCAAATGCTCCCGCATCATCTGACTGCTCTCAGACACACACTCACAGTTGTACGCAGAGGCATTAAATATGACAGGTTAGCATATTTGTAACGCTTCCAGTTACTGCTCACGAAGAAATAGCAGACAAGAGGGAAATGTAAATAAGAGCGGTCCGGCGAGGCCGATATGCACGCTGTCTTGTCTGCATGTTTACTCCTCCACGAAAGCTGGAACGCTGGAACAATCCTGTTTTTTTTCCTCTCATTTTTGAGTGTGGTCGTTGCACTGAGAAGGAGAGGGGGATGGGGGGGGGGGGGGGGGCTCGAAGGCAGCCTGCCCGTGTTGGTGTGCGGCCCCGTGATGTCATTTCCTGTGCCTGTGAGTGAAGAGGGGTGGCAGCAGGCCAGAAGGCCGCCGGCCTCGCACTGTGGGCTTCCCGTGACAGCTTGAAGACATACAGTTGTTGCGTATCCTGCTGCTTAATTCAATCCAGATCTTCGGAATCCAAGTTCAGGTTTTTTTTCCCCCTTTCCCTCCACCTCTCTTCTCTTTTTCTCTCGGAACTGCTGCAGCGTCTTCTTTGAATGGAGAGGAACAGTGTGTTATGTTTGAGTCAGTGTGTATTTGTGTGCGTTTTTTTTTTTTTAAGAAATAATCACAATTTTGGGTTATGTATATATTTTCGCTCAGATTATTACAAGTATAGCTTACATATTTTATTTTATTATCTTTGATAACATTATGCTTATAGAAATCTCAGTTAATTTCACTATGCCTTTCCAAAACTTCTTTTTCTTTTTTTTTATTAATTGGGCGGGAGCCTGCTGTGGCGCCGGGCATCCTGGGTATCCATAGGGGTCAGGAGAAGCAAGTGTTAGCAACATTTGTACAGATGTTGTGTTATTTTTATAGCTCTCCTCCATTTGCTGGGTGGCATTTCCTCCTGTGTTAACAGCGAGGTTAACTGCACACAGGCGCACTCAGGGACTCTGGCCAATTTTTTTATTGTTACGCTAACTCAAGCAATTTCTCTCCCTCTCCCTCTCCTTACCCCCATCCACTGTACACACACGCACACACATATTCTCACACACGGAGCCTCCACCACCTCCTGACTCAGAGACTGTGGATTTATTGTCCTGAAAAGTGCATATGGCACAGAGCAACATACCGTAATGGTTTTACCTTCTCAGCAGGTAGCTCGCCGAGGCCTCCTGCGAGGAGTGAGTAAGGGAGTGACGGAAAGATTAGTGCTGTTCTGGTGGACAAAAAAAACGAGATGCAGAAAACAAAACACACTAGCTAACTTGTTGTTACATAAATAAAGATCTTAAGACTCAAATATTAAGCTTTTTTTTTTTTTTTTTTATTACAGAAAAAAAAAAATTTACATCTTTCTCCAGGCAAGTTCGTTACACCTCCAGTTGTTGTAATGGATTAAATTTGAGGTTTTTTTTTAAAAGAATTTGGGCATGTCGCTGTTTATGAATAGCTTTTGTTTGGTGTGTATCTTCAAGCTGTAATCTTTTCCATGCTGATTAATGACTAGTGGGATACCTTGTGTTTTTAGTTCAGTGAAACAGGAAGTCGTGGATGAATGAGTGGTGAATCAGGAAGTAATTTTATACAGAGAAGTAATTATTATACAGTGACTTCATTCATTCGTCATTGATTTATCCATTGATTTATCCATTCCATGGTGTTTCCAGATTTTTATTTCTCTCGACATATTGCGTGCTCTCCTTTGATCAGTTGATATTGAGATGTGTCTGCTACTTGTGCTCTGTTAAAGCTTCATAATGGCTCTAATCTAAGGTGCTGTTAATTGATTCATTTTGAGGCTGGTGACTCTAAATGAACTTTGGTCTTGCTTTCCTGGGATGGTCTTTATGAGAGCCAGTTTCATCGTAGTGCTTGATGGGTTTTGCAAATGCACTTGATAATACTGTTCTTGCAAGAACTATTCCAGGAAGGCTGATCTCTGTGTCTTATATAACAACTGACTGTTGTTGTTGTTGTTGTTGTTGTTGTTGTTACTTAATTACCTAATTCCATACGTGTTATCTCATACTTTTGAAAAATCCAGTACTTGTAGTTCGATGTATTTACATTTACAGAGCCCATTAAGCTTACCAATCCTACATGCTTTTAGGAACTTGGAGTGGTAAGCTGGTCAGGCTGCCTGCTGAAACACTGTTTTTAAATCTCACAATGCAGTGGAATGGCACTTCCGTGCAGTTGTTTTTTCCTGACCGTGCCATAATGTTGAAATGATGTCTTTCTTTTTCCAGCTCACCAGACACCGGCTGGTCGACGCAGATGGGATTATCAACCCCAAAGCTTTCTACATCTACCTGACTGCATGGGTCAGTAATGACCCAGTGGCATATGCAGCTTCTCAGGCTAACATCCGCCCTTATCCTCCAGAGTGGATCCATGATCGCACCGACTCCATCAGCAGGCTCACCAGTCAGTAATTCTCCAGTGTTTTTTTTTTTTTTTTTTTTTTTTTCATGCATGTTCTCTTTTATCGTAAACAGTATAAAAAGATTATTCATCGTTAAAGTTCATTGTGGAGTTCAAAACTGAAGGACATTGGGTTACAATTAAAAAACTATACACTCACTCACCTATACCGCTTAATCCTGTATTCAGGGTCACGGGGGGCCTGGAGCCTATCCCAGGAGACTTCGGGCACATGGCAGGGTACACCCTGGACAGGGTGCCAATCCATCGCAGGGCACAGACACACACACACACACACACATACACGCACTCATTCACACACTACGAGCAATTTGGGAAAGCCAATTAGCCAAAAGACCTACATGTCTTTGGGAGGAAACTGGAGTACCCGGAGTAAACCCACCAAGCACGGGGAGAACATGCAAACTCCATGCACACAGAGACGGGAAACGAGCCTGGCCGGGGATCGAACCCGGACCCTGGCGGTGCAAGGCGACAGTGCTAACCACTACACCACCGTGCCGCCCAAAAACTTTACAATCACATGCTATTATTGAGGAAGGGACCTTCCTAGAAGAGAAGTTCCTAGATGGCTGTTCCATGGCAGAGCCTCAGCAGCTTAGTGGCTGCGTCTCAACTTCTGTCTCAATAGAAATTTATAGCAGTGATTACGATGAGCCAAAGTCATGTTTCACCAAGTGGTCCAGCATCGCCCTGGTCCGGAACACATACTCGCATACTCCCTTTACACACACACACACACACACCACTAGACAGGTGGTGATTTGGTGTCACATTCTTGTAATTTTATCTGAAGATTTAAACCACTTATCCAAATCAGACAGTAGTCAGAGGTGGGAAACTAACTACAGCCATGTTGTGTAGAAAAGCTTTGATGACAAATGGTATATTGGAGCCGCTTTTGGATTTTCATTTCATCATGAGAGAATTGTCTTAATCTTGACTACTAATTGAAGAGTAAATGTTTATCACGGTCTTCATGAATGCATGTGTGCAGCAATATTATTCTCATATTACAATTATTGCCTATCTTAATGTATACCAGACATCGTTTGTGTTATGGATCGCCAATGATAAATAAATAGTAGTCCTAATTATAATGATGCGCTACGGTAAGATACTAATGTCACACTGAAAGCTTTTCAGGCCACAGGTTTTAAAAAGCATTAAAGAATAATGCAAAATGTGCAATGTGCCAGTCCATCAAGTCATGTTCTTTAATCAGAAGTTGATATGTTGTGATGGCTAAGATGAGCAACTCTAAAACAGCTGATCTTGTGGGGGTTTTTTTCGGGTATACAGTGGGCAAGACCGATCCAAAAGAAATGACATCTGGTGAACTGGCATGTGCTTTCCTGGGGCAGATATACACAGATTTATATATATAAATGTAATAGCTCACAGCTACTATGCATGTTTGAGCAGTTAAGGCTCCGTGTGAGGGCTCATGTGTTCTGGGAAGTCGTGGCAGGATTGATTTTTGGCAGCATAATTACAACAGATCACTGTCAGGACTGACAGTCAGCTGCATGTTGAGATTTGATAGCTCGTAATTTTGCCCCTTCTCTCCTCAAGGCTAAGAGGAAATCTTTGTGTCGCTCTGAAATCTGTCTTTCTGTGCTTAATTGTATCCTCAGTTCATAATAAGACGATGAGTTGAAGAAACCAGACGGAAGGCCGAGTCGGTCTCAGTTCAGCTAAAATAACACATTTAACCAGACTCTTTAACATGCATTATTTTCCTGGTGGGAAATGTATTAATTAATATTTTTGTCTAAATAGGAACTGGCCTGTTTTATTACAAATTGAGAGGTGAAAATTATACTTCAAGGAAATAGCAAATGTATAAAATAAGCATATAAATGACCAAGTTATTTTATCATTTTGTTGCCCAGTTCCTGCCGCGGAGCCCATTGAATACGCACAGTTTCCCTTCTACCTCAACGGTCTGCGCGAGACACACCAGTTTGTGGAGGCCATCGAGAGTGTTCGCGCCATCTGCAACAACTACAGCCGCCTGGGTGTGCCCAGCTACCCAAACGGCTACCCATTCCTCTTCTGGGAGCAGTATGTTGGTCTGCGCCACTGGCTGCTGCTCTTCATTAGCGTGGTGCTCGCCTGCACCTTTCTCGTGTGTGCTGTCTTCCTGCTCAATCCATGGACAGCTGGCATTATTGTAAGTGCTCCATTACACTTTTACCTGACTTCATATACTGATTTTCTTCCTTTGGCTCAATGAAAATATGCATTTTTTTATTATATAAATCTTCTTCATTTTAATTGAAATGGGGCAATAGTTTGTTCTTGGTTGTCTTTGCATAATTAATAACATTTGTATCATAATCATTGCATGTAACAAGATTTCAATCTGCTTTACTACATTTACAGTGTTTGGCAGACATCCTTATCCAGAGCGACTTATATGTTTATCTCATTATACATCTGAGTAGTTGAGGGTTACAGGCCGAGCAGCAGCAGCTTGGTGGTAGTGGGGTTTGAACCTGGAACCTTTCCATCAACAGTCCAAAAAGCTACCCCTGACCCCATATATAGCAAACCCCGCCAATATAGTAAACGCCCGTTTGGTTCGATCCTACAGAAAAGCTGATGCTGCACAGATTGCTGACAAAACGTAATGCTGGCTATGACATATAGGTATCAACTCAAGTTTGCTCGCCTTCAAATTCCGCAGATCTCAATTTGATCGAGCATCCATGTGATGTGCTGGACACCCAGAGGTCTTGTGGTCTTTATGTCCCAAGGGGTCAGAAGTGGGTTTTAATGTTCTGGGTGTATGTGTTGATTGATTGATTGATTGATTGATTTTGTTTCCAAAGAGCGAGACTTTACTTTTAGGATTTTTATGGCTGTCATTTTTGGTAAATTTTAGCTTGTTTATAGTCCTGTCCCTGAACCTGACCATTCCTATTGACAGTTGTGTGTTTCATTACAGCTTGCGTTTAAGCCGCTGTGCCTCTTTAGAATAGCCACTTCATCCTCCATGCTTTACAGGACAAATGAAAGAGAAAGTTACTACTCTGCTTTTACTTTTACTGTCTCGGATTTTGTCCTGGGCCACCAGCAGCCCCCTTTATCCACCCCAAACCCCCCCCCATACACCCATTGCTTCCGCCTCACTTGTTCTTCTCTCTACCTCCCAGCACTCTTTTCTTTCCACTGAACCCCCACCCCTCTATCCTTCTTCAAAGGCAGCAGGGCCTCCAAGTAACTTGAGACTCATCTACTGATGATGGCATTTACTTTCCTCTTTCTAAGCCCAAATTAAGCACCCTCACGGAAATTTGTATATAGCAAGCCGGGCCACTTTTTAAAGTCGCGGTGCACTCAAACATTCCAAAGCCCTCACCTCATTCTTTGCTGTATTCATGCTATTTAAATCTACTGATTAAAAACTAAACACAAAAACATGCCTTTCTGACAAAAAAAAAAAAAAATCATGTTCGGAAAGATGCCTAATATGACCTGTTTAATATTTATGAATATGTTTGAACTGCTTGTGTGTTTTATATGTTTGAGTGACAATTTTATAAATTTGATCTTCAACAGGTGTTGGTGTTGTCGCTGATGACGGTGGAGCTCTTCGGCATGATGGGGCTGATTGGCATTAAGCTTAGCGCTGTACCTGTGGTCATCCTCATCGCTTCTGTGGGCATCGGTGTGGAATTTACCGTCCACGTGGCCCTGGTAAGTTGGTCCGATCTTTCTCTGATTCAACATTCGTCTGCAGTGCTTTCCATTATTAACAGCTCATAAAAATTAGCAAAAAAGAACAATCACCAACCAATACGATATTATCATGATAACTATGTGCCAATTCGATTAATATTGCGATTCTAGAAGTATCACGATTTTATAAATATTCAATTTCAATGTTTTTTTTTCTATTTTATTACAATTTTAGGGCCTTGCACCTTAAAAAAATAAAAATAAAAAAAAGTTGTAATAACTCAAAAGTTACATACCTTAGCTTTATAAAGATTATAAAGAAAAGGCGAGGCCATTCCTGATCAGGCTAAAAAAACTGTGAATTCCAGTCAACTTGTGCATCTTTATTATAAATGTAATAAATCATTTAAAAATTGATTCAGGGGTCAATGTGGCGATACATGAATCGGCACACAAAAGAATCATGATTCATTAGTGAAACTATTTTTCTTCCCCCATATCTATATTCCACACAGTCGTTTATGAATATGAGAAACTAAAAAATATAAAACTTCTTTTAAAATAATAGTATTTTCTCTTAAAAAATGTTTTTTTATTTGCTATTAGTTGCCAGTTACCTTAAACCAAATCATGTGTCTGACATTGCAGACAAATCAGTTTAGTCTTCTGTTTGTCAGGTTTCAGAATCACTAGTTAAACACCACTTTTATAACAGCAGACTAGTTAAAATAATTGCAATAAAGAAGGCTGTCCTGTGAGCATCTCATAACAATCTGTCTTTAAAACTGCTGTTGGTATTATTTTGCTTAAAATATTTTAAAAGTGTTGAATACTTCAAGATTCTATTAAAGGTGTCTCTAAGAGAAGGGACTTGTGTATATTTAAGCTCACACTATCGTGTATTATCTACGTTATTACTTTTATTATCAGATTCTGCTCATTTCGGCCAGGGTGTGATCGCGAGCGACCCTGTACGCGCTGGTCTGGTTGTGTTCTAATCCCCGCTTCTCCCTACAGGCCTTCCTCACTGCCATAGGGGACAGAAATAAGCGTGCAGTGCTGGCCCTGGAGCACATGTTTGCCCCTGTCCTGGACGGAGCCCTTTCTACCCTGCTTGGAGTGCTCATGCTGGCAGGATCCGAATTCGACTTCATAGTCAAGTAAGAACACACAGACACACACACACACGAGCTGTGATTGTGACTCATGTATGAGCCAGTTTAGTTATCTAAACACTGTGCTGTGTTCAAGTCAAAAAACTGAGGTCAGAATGACCGATGACCCCTGACTGTAGTACCAGTAGAGATAAGTTGAGCCTGTGAACAGAACATGCGGGATCGTTTGAAAGTTTATTGTAATTTGGGTTTGTGGGATGTTTATTTTGCTCTTTGCTCGAACAAGCATTTCCACCATTTCTGGCGCAATAGAGCATATTTAATAATTGTCTAATTATCATAACTAATAAAATTTGTTACACACTTTGTTGTGATAACTCAAAGATACAGTGAAAGTAAAGAGCACCGCACATTGTGGCAGTGCAGTATACTGTCGAGATGAATTGATGAAATTGTTATATCACAAAGACTAATTAGAACTTTAAGAATAGTTTGCTTTCTTACGGTGGCAAGGCAGCTTTTTTGCTTTTCTGAACTTTTCACTAATTCATAGCTGATGTGCTAATGTCCGAGCTCTGCATGAGTGTGTGTGTTTCTGTCTTGTGTGTTTTGCCGCGCTGTTCCTTTAGTTCCATTTCCTTATATATAATTACCATAACCATTTTCATTTCATTGAAAGATTCCATGTAATTACAGACAATGTTTGCTGAAATAAAAACACAAGTTATAGATTGCTTAAATATAAATAAGCACCATTTTTGGCTTTGGGAATTCTACAAACGACAAACCAGCAGCATTGGAAATGTATTATAGGTGGGAATTATGCTTCAGCCAGTGTTAGATCAATTTTCTGTCAAATTTAGAACACTTAAATGAAGTAATCATAAATAAATACCCATCATTAAGTTTCATTAATGTTTACTAATGCCCATCTCTCTCACACTCACTCACTCACACACTCTCTCATACACACACACACACACACACACACACACACACACACACACACACACACAGACAAAAGCAGAAAACTGTTTATGTAAATCCAGATGTTGGTTTAGATCTTTTATGAGCATGC